>JAOTOL010001047.1:192500-232494 GCA_034440575.1 Imbricaverruca yamaguchii | reverse complement strand
ACGATAGGGATCGAAAGCATGGGGCCAGTGGCCAGGTGGTGTACAGAACTATATAAATTCATGTTCGATGATGGAGAGTGAAACGAGGAATTTTTACCTAAATATGCAAACGTAAATATGCTTTAATGGTGTGAAGTATATAAACGAAGCAAAAGATATCACTTCGTTTAGTATTTTCGAAAAATATAATTATTCAAGACATTTACAAATTTTTAGGCGCCAATACAGTTATGACGCGGTTGCGCCATTCGTGAACTTCTTGTCAGACGCCAACGGATTGGAGGAAGAAACAGCGATTCAATCGCAGTTCCGCGGCGTTCATCTTTAATTATTCGTCATGTAATGGTGAGTAGCAGGGGAATTTATGGTTCATAGTCCTTGTCATGGTTATGAAAACAGCTTGGTCGACGTTTTCCAACATACAAAACATCGTCTTGTCCTCATAACCATCCCCTCCTTTTCTAACGATGGCAAGTCATGTGTGCTTTTTGGCAGAGTTCAAGCTTATTGCTCTGTCATAGCAAATGTTAAAACCGACTGAATCATTGAAAATGCAGTTCCGGATATCACAAACAATAATACAATTATTATCTCTAAGTTGAAGTCAGATCATGAAAATATTTGTATTCAATTACATGCAAACAAACTATAAATCAAACCATGATTTTGTTGCATAGTTTAAATCGGGCCGATCATGCAATTCTTCGAATAATTATCCATCACATCATGCTATTTGTGGTTCAGCTGCGTATTGTTATGTGATGTTTCACGGTTAATATCCAAGACTAAGCTTTTGGAATGATGGATGGTTTCCAGAAGCTGAATACATGACTGCTCTTGTAACTTGAGCTTGGAACCTGCACTTAAAAATAGCATGAATTCCAAAGGGGTATACAGAAACATATATAGGAACATGGCCGGATACATTTGTACTTAACTACAAAGTTGCTTAAGGTCATTTTGAATTCTTGTGATTTATTTTTCCAATGCAATGCATATGAATGTGGTTAAAGTAATGTGACCACTCATGCCCACTGCAACTGCATACTTTTCAGTTGGCAGAAAAATAACACCAAAAAGGAGACTTGGAGTTGGGTAATCTAGCATGAAGAATAATGTTAAAAATATATAATAATCCAACCTAACCTACCTAGCCTTCCACATGAGAAAAAAGGTGAAAAAGAACATGTTTGCACAATATTTTTCTTTAAAATAAAGCTGGTTAGAAACTTATCTCATATAATTTTATCTGTTTTCAAAGAAATGTTATTTTTAAAGGTTAAGAAATCCAACTGGAAATAAAAACCTAACCTAACCTAACCAAGACAAACTTGACCCCTTTGCCACTTCAAGTAGATCAAATGTGTGTAAAATGTGTCACATGCATTCCTGAAGTACAATAATACCCATGACTGAAATCCAGGAGTTAACCAAAATGGATACAGGCAATTGTCCATTGACATTAATGGCCTCTGGTGGTTGCCTGGGACTGCCCATAATGAGAGAGTTGTACACGTAGAAGCATGGTTATGTCCCAAATATTATTGCGTCATTTTCTTGCTACAGAGTGCGTTGTGTCCACAAAAGAGCCAAGGGGGCATAGTTGTATGTACATATTATTACTATTAGATAGACAAATTATTACCCGGAACGTTGAGTTTTGAATTATTTATCTAGCTTTCAGAGCAAATAGCGGGTTTGTGTCGACCAACAGGATACAAACAGGTAGCCGCGGTCTTGTAATGCCCAAGTCCGCATCTAGTTTTGATGATATTCCAAAGATATTGGTACTGTTAGAGAGCCGAATGGCTGCACCATTGCATGACGGGATGGTTTTTCTTCTGTGACTTCAACTTCTGAGAAAATAATGGGTTTGTGTTCACAAGTACGACAAAAACATGATAAGCTTTTACGTTGTAGTACCGGAGTTCGCATGAAAGTTAACCGTATCCCGAATATATTACTACTGTTAGATAGACAAATATATATATATTAATACCAGGTACGGTGAGTTTTTGAACTATGTCTCTAACTTACGAGCAAATATATTGTTTGTGTCAACCAACGTGATAAAGACTGAGTATCCTCGTTCTTGTAATGCCCAAGTCCGCGTCTAATTTTGACAATATCCCAACGACATTGGCACTGTTAGAGAGCCAAATACCTGTACCATTGCATGGCATGATGGTTTTTCTTCCTGTGGCTTTAACTTCTGAAAAGTAATGGATTTGTGTTCACAAGTACGACACGAACTTGATAAACTTTCATTTTGTGATGCCCAAGTCCGCATCTGATTTTGACCATAGCCAGAAGATGCTAGCACTGCTAGATAGCCAAATAGGTATACTATTCCCCAGTACTATGGGATTTTCAAAATTATGTCTTAACTTTCGAGCAAATAACGGGTTTATGTGAACAAACACGCAAAGCCAGGCTACGGTCCGAATTTGCAATGCCCAAGTCCGCATCTAATTTTGATCGTATCACGATGTTTGTGATACTGGAAGATGGCTAAGTAACTGTATTATTACTCAATGTCATGGTTTTTCTTTAATTTCCTCTATCTCAGCTCACAGGCAAGCATTTCATCAAGATACAATCACAACAAGCTCCCATAATGGTAGTTACAAAACCTGCCACTGGTGGCGCTAGTTGACCCGCTGGCCGCTGTCGACTCCTATCGAAATAACTACAGGATTGTACCGAGTTAAAACGGTCACGAGATCAAAGACAGAGGTTCTCAGACCCCGACAGTTCCACTGTAGGATGGACGTAAAAGGATCCAGTTAAAACAAGTTGAAACGCTGTGATGACTCACTCAGTGGTCACTGCAGCATTGTGGATCCAGAATAGGTCCGTGACCTTACCCTGGGGCCTGTTCCATCGGTAAGAGACACCTGCCAAGGTGGAGCTCGTTTCCTGGTTCTGATCGCGGATGGGGGCGCCTGGGTATCGCCCCCACGCGATGGGATGGGTGGTGGGATGGGTAATGTCTCAGTCTCAGTTGAGGAAACTCCAGGTACCGACGCGGGTTGAGCGGCTACCTGGGGAACATGGGCTCTCGGTCGCACACTCGGAGACGTGTTGCGGCTCGCGCGCCCCACTGGTCCCAGGTCCGGGGCTGTTTGGCGAACACCGGCCGTCGGGTATCGTGCCCCTGTTGGGGGCATGACGGCGATGCGTCGCGATGACACACCGTAGACCGTTGGAGGGGCGGGGCAGGGGGAGGAGGGCGAGGGGTGGATTGTGATGATGCGGGGGTGGAATGGGTTACTTTTGATGTGGAAGTAGGGGTGGATGAGGTATTCAAGTGTTTGGCGTTTTTCTTGGCACGCTGTACCAGAGTCCAATTATCTCCCTCCTTTTGTGCCTCAGGCCCAGAAACTTTCTCAGAATGCCGTGCGGGCGCTATGGGTGGTGTTGCTTTGGCCTGTTCCGGCCTAGTCGATGAGACTGTGGGTGGAACCTCAGGTGTGCCCGACCCCGTGGAAGGGTGTGTGTGCTCGAAACCGAACGAACGCAATAAGGTACTCAGTTTGGTAAGCAGTTGTGTGGCGCTGGTGGGCTGCTGTGCGAAATTTGTCAGGGTACCGCGAGTCATGTCCGCGTAGGACACCTTCGGATGGCTTTCCTCATACGCCTCGTGTGCTTGCCGGAAGGACAGATTTCTTGTACTTTTTAACGACAGTATCTCTTTTTCCTTTATATATGCTGGGCAAGACCGGTCAGAGGTTGTGTGTGGTACTTGTGCTCTACCACAGTTGACACACCACAATTTCTCCGATTCGCACTTCTCAGTAATATGATCTGCTGAGCCGCATTTTCCACACGCAGAGCGGCCGCGGCAGTATCAAGTTGTATGGCCATACCGCTGGCACCGGAAACACCTCATAGGGTTCGGAACGAAGACTCGCACTTTTACTCGTGTGTAGCCTATTTGAACTGTTGATGGCAAGTCAGTGGAGCTAAAGGTGATGATGATGTTGTTAGTAGGGTGAAGCTCCTTTCCCTTTCGCACCTTCATTCTCTGCGCTTCTACTACTCCGTATTCCGTCAATCCATCGACTATCTCGGCATCCGAGACATCCATGATAGCATAACAATTGATCACTCCTTTGCAATAGTTCTTTGTATTGTGTGGTTCCACTTTTATTGGAATAGATATATGGGTCTGTTCCCGTGGCTCCACTAACCTCCACAAACCTCCACTGGTCGTTCCCGTGGCCAACCCAGTGGAGATTTTTCCTCCACCAACCTCCACCAGTGGAGCAAAAGCTCCACCAGCCGAGGAGCAGGGTCCAATTGTGATTTTTCAGTGGAGCTCAATCATGGCGCACTAGTTTCATATATTTGCACGTAAACAACGTCCTTCGTCATATGAATCTCATCTTCATGCGTCTACTGCATACCAGGATCATCCTTCGCAATGCAAATATGAAATTACAACTCTGAACAATAATCGAAGTAGCAGATGCAGACCACAAAGCATCCTTTTTGTGGCCTTTGATATACGTCATTCGTCCTAAGGCCAAGATGTTACTTTACCGGCGGGATCCGCCGCAATCCCCGAGCCGCAACTGCCGCAATGCGGCGCCAACTAAGATTGCACTCAAGCCCGATCGAGGAGGTCGAGAAAGTTGGGATGGGGAAAAGCCAGCATCGGGTAGAAAAGCGTCTCGGGACCCAGGTAGCCAGACACCAGATTATATGCTGTACATTAAGAAGGTAGGCTGTAACCAATCACAAAACTTGGGAGACGACTCCTGGTGCTCAACCGAGATGGAAGAAAGATTGTTTGGTTCATCCCATAGGCAAAAGGGACATCTGTTCTCCCTACGGTTCCTGAGGGCCCCTACATCGCTAGAAATCAAGACAATTTTGGGACTCGTATTATAAGTCATACTATATTCATTGTGTGATCATCTGGACCAACATTTGAGGAGCAATTTGATCAATAGCGCCAGATACCGCGCCAAACACTTCCTTTTGTCGCAGAATTCAGACCGCTGTCAGCTGATTTTCCCACCGGTCGTTCCCGTGGGCAGGTCTCAACTAGCCTCAACTTACCTCCACTGAGTTCCTTCTGGTGGAGCCACGGGAACAGACCCTATCTTTAGTGCCGTCTGGGGTTCGTATGCTATATGGGTCAAATCGCACAAGAAATTCCCCGACCCCCTCCGATTTTGATGAAAATTGGTACACCTGTAGTACCAAGTAAAAGAACACATCACGCCAACTTTTAGCCCAGAGTGACCTCTGGGGTCAGATCTAGAGGTCATCCTAGGTCACGATTTTTTACCGACTTGACATCAATAAATTGCAAATATCTCATGTGTTATTTAACTTAGCGGAATGAAATTGGTGTCAAAGTGCGCAGAAGCCCTGGGCCATTCAGAAATATGGCAAAAGTTGCACGTGACCGCCCCGTGACCTTTGACCTAGCCAGGTCAAAGTATACAAATATATTTTTATATATGTTTGCCTGCCCCTAATTCGACGAAACGGTGCTATATTAATGGTCGTGATAGTATCTAAGAACCTGCAAAAAAGAAAGGCGGAGACTTGAAAACTTTTGAGATATCGGCCTTTGAGTATTGTCATAGGACCAAATGGATGCATGCCCCGAGGCTATTTACCATATTATCGATGATAACTCTGGTTACCTTCGTCAGATTATCGTGAAATTTGTTGCGCAAGTCATCAGTGGCAAACTGAACTATTTTTCAGATTTTTCAGGTTGACATGACCTCACATGAACTAACATGACCTTGGGAAGTTTGTATTGCCTAAATACATGCAACATTGCAACTTACGTGAATATTCATGGCCATGATATGATTCATGATAACCGAGAAATCGATAACATTGAGTACCGAAAGTGGACTAATACTGATAGGTCAACCTTAGAGGTGGTTACGCAAACTTCTGAAGATTTTGTGCGATCATTTTGAGAGCAGCTGGAAATACTTGTAAAGCATGATTTTGTCGCCCGTGCCCAAGGCAATTATCTGAAAGGCCTAAAGGAAACACTAGCTCCTGCAGAGGTAATTGTTATTGGAGATTTTTCCGAAAACTACGCTATGGTTACACAGGATGAGGTACAGTCCCATCACTGGAACAGACTGCAGGTGACAATCCATCCGTTTGTGGCTTATTTGCGAAACAACGCAGGGGACCTCAAACATTTTTCTTACTCTGCCATTTCCGACTGCCTGACGCATGATACTGTGGCTGTCCACCTGTTTCAAGGAAAACTCATTGAGCGCCTGGAAGCAGAATTAGGCCAGCGCCCCAAGAAGATATTTTATTTTTCAGATGGGGCTGCCTCGCAATACAAAAATTGTAAGAATTTCCTAAATTTGGCAGAGCATTCCGTCGACTTTGGAATAGATGCCGAGTGGCATTTCTTCGCAACCGCTCACGGAAAGGGACCGTGTGATGGCATTGGTGGGACGTTGAAAAGGTTAGCTAAAAATGGAAGTCTGCAAGGAACTCTGATTGAGATCCCGGACCAGTTTTATCAGTTTGTAAAAAAAAAACTATGCCACCGGCACGTGCGTGGAGTATTTTCCCAAAACCGAGTAGGTCAAAGAAACCAAAGCGTTGAATGACAGATTCGCAGCTGCTCGCACAATACCGGGAACAAGGAATGTCCATCGTGTTACTCCGTCTCCACGTAATGGTATGGTGGTTGTGAGATGGTTTTCCGGCAGCGAGACGGACCGTGAGGTACGTGTGGCGAAAAAGGTTGGTAGTTCTTCGTGAATATACGGTACTGCTGTTCAACTTGTTTTATGGTCGCGGCTATTTGGATATCAGAAACATTTACTGGCCCACCCGATAAAATGTTAGCACGAAACGCACGCGAGCTGAAACAATATATTCAGGCTATAAAAACCGAGGAAACATATTTTTTTGCGAATAACTTTTGCCAAAATAAAGATGGAAATATAATTTTGTTACAATCCTATTTTCCTCGTCAGGCCGCGTTGATTGATGTATCACATGACTTAGCTAGCTGAACATTTGATCCTGACCCCAGTTGACCTCCAGGTCACCCTAAACCGAGGTCAAGTGATGACCTAGCTTGATCATATTATACATCATGATTAACCAGAGGATCTCGATGGCATTAAAATTATTTCTCTATCTTGATTCTATATAAAGTTATTGACGAAAGTGTGACATGACCTCATAGTGACCTCACGTGACCTTGCAGAGGACACTTGTTCAAAATAAAACTTGGCTCGTTTGGAGTAGCCTAACCTAAAACTAGGTAATATAGCCTGTACGAGCCAAATTCAGCGTTTTTTGTTCAGGAAAATATTTTTGTTTCCCTGTTGGCTTGTAATGGAGAGGTCACTGCCAGGTCATGTGAGGTCAGGTCAACTTGAAAATCTGGAAAATAGTTCAGCTTGTCACCGATGATTGGCCAACCAAATTTGACGATAATCGGACCAAGGAAACCAGAGTTATCATCGATGATATGGTAAATAGCATCGGGGCATGCTTCGATTTGGTCCTATGACAATACCTACTCAAAGGCCGATATCTCAAAAAGTTTTACAGTCTCCGCCTTTCTTTTTTGCACGTTCTTAGATAATATCATGACCATTAATTCAGCCATGTTTAGTCGAATTAGGGGCAGGCAAACATATAGAAAAATGCATTTTTATACTTTGACCTCGTTAGGTCAAGGGTCACGGAG
Source organism: Imbricaverruca yamaguchii (assembly GCA_034440575.1). NCBI lineage: Eukaryota > Metazoa > Arthropoda > Thecostraca > Neoverrucidae > Imbricaverruca > Imbricaverruca yamaguchii. The sequence goes on along the minus strand of JAOTOL010001047.1, from coordinate 224,786 downwards.
AGGTCACGTGCAACTTTTGCCATATTCATGAATGGCCAAGGGTTTCTGCGCACTTTAACACCAATGTCGTTCCGCTAAGTTAATTAACATCTAATATATATGCATTTGATTGTTGTCAAGTCGGTAAAAATAGGCGACCTAGGATGACCTCTAAATATGACCCCAGAGGTCACCCAGGGCTGAAAGTTGGCGTGTGAGGTTCGTTCACTTGGCACTACAGGTGTATCAATTTTCATAAAAATCGGAGGGGGTCGGGTTCAAAATAGCCAATTCTTGTGCGATTTGACGTGGAATATATAAGTGCCCAAGATCAACTTTCGAATTAGAGTATTTGTGATGGTTTCATCCACATGCCAACAAACCTACATAGTTATAAGAAAATCGAAGGGGTGTGGTATTTTCATGATCAACTTATGGGATGACCCTCAAACAGCAATGAGTTTGCAGTAACATTCCAGCACCTTCTTGCTTTCCCGTCAAGCATACCGAGCAATGCCATGTTTCGAACCCTGCAACAGATGTCAGACCCCAAAATATTTGTCATAGCTTGTCATCATTAAATATCTGCTGCCGTAGGAAACTTCCGTGAATCTAAAATGGCATGGCCAGAATATATGCATCATCAGTATTCATGCAGGAGGCCACACCTGTGTGTACCATACTTTTTGCATGCCCACAATTTCCTCTGTTTATGTACATGCATGTCAATGTTCAGATTTCAATGATTGATATGGTCGTGTGTGGTTGACTCTAAATAAAGCTGCATCCTTGTTTCAGAAAGTAGATGATTTTGAAAAGCACAAGTTTTCATAAAAGTATATAATTTTATTCAGGATCTTTCCATGGACATTTTACATGCTAAGGACTAGCATGCCATCTCACTTTTGAGACTTTCTCACCTAGACATGTCCAACCTTATCGGAAACGACCTTGAAGCTCTCAGGACAACATGATACAATGGCCCAGAATGGTAAGCATACACTGGAAAAGTCCTGCACTTGCTCATTTTTATATGTCCAACCCTATCCAATTGTCTTTGTGTGCACTTTTTGTTTCTAAGCTTTGTCTTTTCAACTCAGTGGTTGGGTCTGGTGAGACATCATTCAATGAAGTAACCATTAGCCATCCAACTACTGGTCAAAATATGGCATTCATTTTGCATCTCAGCATCACAATGGCTTGCATGTCATGCACTAGTCAATATGTGCAGAACTTACCATCTATCAGAATATATGGCGCTGACATGTGAAATCTCCATCACACCTCAGACCAGGTGGTTTGTAGATTCCGAGATATCTTGTTTTTCTAGGTCTGATATTGCTATGGCTTTTTGTTATGCCATATGATTAATCTGGGTAAATGCTTGCACTTTGTAGACAGGTGAAACTACACTCAACCGTTGAACCATTTGCGCGATACCTTGAGGGATGCTTGAATGGATGCATGATATGGTGCCCTAGTTTTCCCAGGATTATTCGATTATGAAAGGATTTTGTTGATATTTGAAGTTAGATAACATTGATAGTTGATTCGTTTTCTGCCAGATTTCGATCGAGTGCTCGAAAGCAGCTTCGAGGGTCAATCATTGAAGCTTAATATACCTCAAATTGATGGCTGAAGTGGGGCATTGAGGTTTAACCTTCAGAAGAAAAAGAATCTCGGTTCTTTTACGACGCATTCATCCGCTAGGTCATATAGCGTCGCCAACCCCTCACGCCGATTGGTCGCGTGTGGACTCGGCAAATGCCGTCGGTTGTGAGATTCGAACCCACAATCTTGCAATCAAGAGTCTGACGCTCTACCAACTGAGATGCCGCGGCCTCGGTTTAACCCTCAACAGGTGAGGTATGACCGACTTTTAGACAGTGCTCAAGAACCAGACAGCATCTAGTGCGACATCTTTTGCAGGGTTAAAAGAGTATTGGACTAGGTAATACAGGTGTGGGGATGGCCGAGTGGTTATGGTGTTGGGCTCTGGGTACCAAAGGTACAGGGTTCGACACTAGCGCCGCTCGGGACATTTCCCTATCTCGGGGCTCACTGGCGAAACAGTGTAGGCGGCGCCATTAGCTGTGAATGGGCATTAAGTGCGTCGTGGACCACCAAATAAACAGATTAGGTAATGTAGTTATTGGACCAGCAGTTAGGGTGTTTGACAAGACCACAATCAAGCTGTTTCGCCAGGCCACAGCAGGGTTATTGGGCTGGTAACCAGTGGGGTTATTGCACCAGAATACAACGATACTATTGAATATGATCACAATACTTGATCGGACACTAGTGCAGTGAGATCGCTTGGTCGGGTTCCAGTGACAGTGTTGAGCCAACAACATCAGGGACATCATGCTGAACAGTCGTTAATGATTGGACGAGAGAACATCAGATATATCATAATGACCAGCAACCGAAGGATTATTATTTTATTTTGGGCTTTTTAATTACACCCGATCTGAATAGTTTAGTTCACCGATATAAAATCTGTGACGTCATGTCATGTCATTCGGCGGTGTGACCTGGGTGCAGCTTCGTGTTTTTATAATTGCTGGCACGCGTCTGCATACATGCAGACACATCACCATTCGTCTTGTGTAATGATGCTCATAGGTGACGGGCAGTTGCTACAAAGGCAAAGGCCAAGCCAAGATGGAGTACCATGAATTGTGCGATAATCATGTGACATCATGTCTTGTCATATTGCATGCCAATGCTTTTAGAACCAGTGTACCAGTTGATGCATGGTTGGTTTTAGTGTTATGTTCTGAGGGCGTTTTGTAAGCAGCTGTGCTGTACTATGCTATGTGCTGTTGCATCATGTGCTATGATATATTGGAATTGTAACGCCCTGGGCTTTGCTAGGATGGTTGTGCCCCGAGCTGTAATGCTCTGTGGTGGTTTCAGTTGCTGACGACTACCCACATCGCCATCACTTGCTATTACATTGTTTGACAGGATTTGAACATGTATGCTCGTACTTCTTGCACTTGCTCTTCAATCTTCTTGTGTTAGCTCTTTATCTGTCTATGGGGCTGCATGACCGTCGCAGTCGATGCGCCCGTTAACTCTGTCCATGGGTTAATGTGATGCGGGAGTTGGATGTCGGTCAGTGTCGCGTGACAGTCGATGGTGTGATGGTAACGCCATGAGCTCTACTATCGTGGTTGCACACTGCTCTCCGCTGGGATGATAGGCACCCCGAGTTGCACAACGTTCCAATGGTAATGTCCTGTGTTATGTTGGAATTGCAACGTCATGGGCTCTGGTGGGATGGTATACTCCCCGAGCTCTAACGCTCTGTGGTGGTTTCAGTTGCCGATGGCTGCCCACAGTGCCACCGCTTGGTGGCTGGAAGAGGGAACAGACTTGTTACCGACGCCTGCGGGCATATAAAGTGCCGATATTGTCTGCTATCTGAGGAAGATGGATGCTGGTCCTGCAAAGGTATTCACTAGCTCCTCGGTTTGTGCACCGTTCATATATGTGTTATGTGTGTACCTGTATATAAGCTGTATTTAAGGGCTTGTATACGAGTTTGTGACGAGGGAGTGAGCTAATGAATAAATGAATGAGTGACTGGAAGTAGGAAAGATGCTATGTGGTCATTGAGGTCGATGCCCCATCAAGTTCAAATTGCCAACCAATGAATTACGGAAGGAATGCATGTATGAATGAGTGAAATGAAGTATGTGTAGCTATTTGACTAAGTAAATAAAAGAATGTGAATGTGAATGAATGAATATGTGTATGAACATGAATGCATGCATATGTGTATGCATTAATGGACGAATGCATTAATATTGATTTATGTGACAAAGGCCGAGTGAGTGACTTGAGTCATCTAAGTTGTGCAGTGCCCTAAGCAAGTACATGATTTTTATAACAGCTAATCTAGTGTTAATGCCAGGACTGCAATCCCTCGAACAAACGAACGGCTCGTTTGCCACCCACTCTAATATATATATATATATATATATATATATATATAAAGGCAACCTTAAAGACTTTCACAGTTGTTGATGCATCCATTCATTTTCCATATAAGCATCCAATATCATGGACATCACTGTCCCACGGGTGCACTCAGTTTGTTTCTATTATGTCTGGAGCATCGTTGGGTTTGTGTTTTGTAATCCTGAATGTGGAGAGGAAAATGGGATGCGGATGGGTAATCAAATACTGAGCGGATATCATTCTTCAAACCTGTAACATGGGGATCTCGGATTGCGATTTCCCGTTGATCTTGAGCACTGTCACAAAGCAGTTCGTTGATAAAAGCACCATTCAACCTCCAAATGAGAAAATGAGGGGATACCTTTCTGGAGAGGATAATGTTCTGGGCGACACAAGTTTAGAAAGAGCCCATTTTTCCAACACTAGAAAGAGTCGATAGTCCTTTCAGTGTGTCGCGTTGTACCAGAATCTGAGGAGGTCGACCCGCCCTCCGCCTGTTACCATTATGTCTGGTGTATCTATAGCGTGTCGCGGCGTGTCAGAGTCCGAGGAAACCGCTCGCCTGCCGGTGGCCGAGCCGCCCGCCGCCGACGGCTGGCTATGCAGCCAACTGTGGCCGACTGGCGCGGCGTCACTGCCTAGCGGACGACTGCTGCAGCTGCGAGGTCGACTGGCCGCGCCGGATGGTGACCCGGTCTGCGCGCTGGCGTCGGCCAGTGCAGCGACGGAGCAGCGGATGGGTGGCGCGGCGCGACGCGGCCGGAACCGCTCCCGTCGGCCGACGGCTCAGGACCACATGCTGAGGCTGCTTCGTCCGGCCGGAAGAGGGGGCGATTGTCCGCCCGCGGTGGGCAGCTACACTGCCGCGTCTGACAGGGCTCAGCTAGTGTCGCCGGCCCCTGGGGCCTCAGCATTTCCCCCGGCCAGTCCGGAGCGGCCTCAGAGGCCACTGCCGCCCGTGTCGCCGACCACCCTCAGACGTACTGCCTCTCCCCGTGTCTCGCGACACGAGCAACACGTCGATGTAGTTACCTACGGGACGCTCGGGAGATACTCTCCTCGACAGCAGAGGTCGTTGGGCACCACCGGGTTGGCTCGGAAGCGATCGTCGACCAGCGAGGTGCTATACCACGGCAGAAAGAAGGCGACGGCGAAGAAGGCACCAGTGGTCCCGCCCGTTGCCGACACGTCTGTCGGCACTGGAAGCCGTCGGCCTCATCTGTCCATCCGAGTCAGCGGTGTGAGTGAGACCTCGACGACACGGGGCGGGCTTGGCCGTAGCCAGCCGCAGACTCCGCCCAGCGGACTCGTGCCACTTGTGGCTTCGGCCGAGAACGGCGGGCGCCCTGATGCCCAGCCAGCCGCGGCAAGGCGGTGGCCGGTACCGTCTGCCGACGGTTCAGCACCGTCTAGCCGGCTGGAAGGCGCGGTCGAGGCTGACAGTGTCCCACCAGTCACGGCTCCGCCAGTCACGGCTCCCGCCAGTCACGGTTCTACCAGTTACGGCTTCACCAGTCACGACTTCACTAGTCGCGGCCCCATCATTCACGGCTCCACCAGTCGTGGCCCCACCAGTCGCGGCTCCACCAGTCGTGGCCCCACCAGTCGCGGCCCCACCAGTGGCGGCCCCACCAGTCGCGGCCCCACCAGTCGCGGCCCCACCAGTCGCGGCCCCACCAGTCGCGGTTCCTCCAGTCCCCGCTCCGCCAGCCACTGCTGAGCCGCCGCCACGCACCAGGAAGGCGCGCATCCTGGCGCTGGTGCATCAAGAGAACGCCAGAACGGCCGAGGCGGCTGCGGCAACAGACGGCACGTCCGCCGATCCGCATCATATGCGGCCGGCAATTCGTCCGCCGGCCCCACCCAGCGCAGTCACAGCCGTCGACGGCCACACCAACACTGGCAACAGTACAAGCCCTGCTGCTCTAGACGTCAGCACTGCCGACCCTGACGCCGCGCCAGACGTCAGCACTGCCGACCCTGACGCCGCGCCAGACGTCAGCACTGCCGACCCTGGCACCGCGCCAGACGTCAGCACTGCCGACCCTGGCACCGCGCCAGACGTCAGCACTACCGCCTGCAGCGCCGCCACAGTCGGCGAAACCACAGCGGGTGCAAGCTCATCGGCTGCCGTTCAGGCGGTGGCGCCCGCTGCTGTCGATAGTATTGAGCCAGCCGGGTGCCCTCCAGACCGGCCAGCCGACAAAGCGGCGCCCGTGACCATGGCGGGACGCACCGGCCCCGGCCGCAGCTCACGGTCAAGCTTTGGTGCCAGGAGCGGCAGAACGCGCATCACTGCCGGCATGGTGGTGAAGAAGGTCGACACAGGTATGCTGGCGTGTAGGGAGTGTGCGGCGCAACTAATGTGCCAGCTAAGGTGATACATACATACATACATACATAACTGACTGCAGCAAAGACCAATAGGCAGCATTTCATGATGTTCAACTTTGCCCTTGGCCGCTGTTTCTGAAAAAAGCAGGCATGCACTCCTATGTTGGAAAGTAAATGGCCTTCATGTAACTATTGGTGTGTGCCTTACGTTCATCGTCGGAATATTTTGTACTGTATTCGTACTGTGATACTCGTTTCCATGTACAATCTGAACTTCATTCCCCACAGATGGTTCTAAACTGCAATTTGAATGCCTGGGATGCGGCAAACGTTTCGGCACGTTTTCTCATTGGAAGTACCACATTTCGTGCCGAACGGGGAAAAACATATTCCGCTGCTCACTTTGCCCATGGAAAGGGAGCAAGCAGCAGCACTATAACTATCACATGGACCGCCACAAAGGTGAGAGTTTGGCTGGTCGGTTAGCTTAATTCTTGCTGGAAGTAGCGGATGTTTGCCATTTGATTGGTTTCATTGTTTGACTGCAATGGTGTATTGGCGATTGGACTCCTTGCTGTCACCAAACTCGTAGGTCCACAATTATTATAAAAGGTTGAATGCATCATTACATGGCTCTGACCGACAGGTCTGCTCTGCTGCTAGTATAGCTTTCCTACGTGTTGTGAAGCTTAAAGTGATGCATTTCTATCTGACGTGCTGTAGGTGCTCCTCCGTCTTACGTGTCTCTGGAACTTTTATATCTGATGTTCTGTAGGTACTCCTCCGTCTCATGTGTCTCCGGTACTCTACTATCTGACGTGCTGCAGGTACTCCTGCGTCTTATGTCTGCACGATGTGCTCAGCCAAATTTCTGCAGAAGTCCACCCTAGACCGACATATGGCTACCCACAATTCAGGTCAGTGACGCTCCAACCTCGGCCGGTATTTGGACGTGCTTCCCCTCGATGCCAAGTCAAACAATAGGGAGAGCCTACACGGCGCTGGTGCACGAGGGCCTGCGAACTCTGGTGAACAGTGGAGCCCTAACCTAACCTAGCCAAACCTAACGAAACCTAAACAGACATAACCAAACCTAACAAAACCTATTCAAATTGAATCAATCCTAAACGAAATGTAACCAATCTGAACGGTAACCGGACACATGTACGTAAAGCAAATGTACATATGTCAGATGTACGCGCGCAAATGTATGTAAGCAAATGTACGTAAGGGCAGATGTGCGTATGCCAATTGTACGAAAGCGCAGATGTACGTATGGCTAATGTACGTAAGCGCAAGTGTACGTATGGCAAATGTACTTATGCGCAAATGTGCGCAAGCGTGCACAAGCGCAAATGTGGGCAAGCGCAAATGTACGTAAGCACAAATGTACGTAAACACAAGTGTACGTGAGGGCAAATGTACGTATGCGCAAAAGTACGTATGCACAAATGTTCGTAAGCGCAGGTGTACGTAAGTGTAAATGTACGTGAGCGCAAATGTACGTAAGGCCAAATGTACATATGGGAATTATACTTATGCGCAAATGTACGTAAGTGCGAATGTACGTATGGCATATGCACCTAATCAAATGTACTTAAACGCAAAGGCACGTACGCCTGAATGTACATACGTTGGCTCGTACGTACATTTGCTATTGAATTCATTTACGTTTAGGTACTTCTGCGCTTACGTACATTTGCGCTTACGTACTTTTGGGCATACGTATATTTGCGCATACGTACATTTTCCATACGTACATGTGCGCTTGCGTAAATTATCAATACGTACATCTGTGCTTACGTAAACTTGCTGACGTACATCTGTCATACGTACATTTGCCCTAGAATCATCTGAACCAAACCAAAACGGAACCCAACCTAACCTAACCTAACCTAACCTAACCTAACCCATCTTAACCAGTCGAAGCGCCCCTAAGCCCAAATAACTAACTAACTAACTAACCCATCTTAACCTAGCCTAATCTGACCAAATATAACTTAGCCTGACATAGTTGAACCTAACCTAACCTAACTTATCATAACCTAACATGACCTGACGTAAGCAAACGTCATTTGATCCGGCCTTCTCTGATTTTGCCTAACTTCATGTCTATACTTCCTATAACACAGCTGCAATTCCTGGTATGAAGTGTAAGTTACATTCACCTTGCAAATTCTTCTCACGGTAGCTTTGCTGGCGTAGCAGCACGAGCGATTGATCGTAACAATATGCATAACTTACGTATAGATCGTGTAGGACCCCAAGCTGATCTGAATCGAGGTAACACGAATTTCACTAATATTTACTAACTGAACCTAACGCAGCCCAACCCAATACAACCCAGCCTAACCCAGTACCACCAAACCTAATCTCACCTAACAAGACCAGACCTGACATGACCTGAGCGAAGCAGACCTAATTTGATTTGATTTTCCCTGCCCTTTCCCAATTTTATTTATATATTCCTTATAACCTTCAATTACATACTTTCTATAGCACATGTGCGATTCCATTCCAATTCTGCAGCGTAAGTTACATTCACCTGTCAAGTCATTCTTACGGTAGCTTGGCTGGCGTGGCAACACGAGCGACTAGTCGTAAAAGTGTGCATAGCCTACGTATAAACCGTGTTGGATACTCCCCCGCCCCGAGCTGATTTGAGCCGAGATAGTACGAAATTTACTCATCTGCATTAACCCACCCTAACCTAACCAAACCCAACACAACACAGGAAAGCCAAACCGAACTGAGTAACACCAAATCAAATTTAACCTAACAGGACCTGGCCTAACCGTGAACTGTCCTGATCCTTTCCAACTTAATTTGCGTATTCCTTTTAACACATTTTTGCATTTCCAGCAGACACCATAATATATCTTCAGGTATGTAAATTCCTACCCTCGGTAGCTTAGCTGGGGAGGTAGCACGTGCGACCTGCATTATTTTCCACCGATGAAGTTTTCTCCAGCAAATCCAACGATTCATCAATGGAATGAACCGGCTGAGGAGTCAGAACATGATGTTTGGTTCAGGCAAGCTTTGGTTGCAGGAAAAGTGTTTTCAGTAAGGGAAATCTAAGGACATCGTGGAATCACAACGGTTGGGGCTATGCATGCATAACGTTTTTTTTCCATAAAAAAATGAGACCTGAGGGGCGTGGATAGCATGGGAAGCAGAGCCTGTCATACGGGTAACGGCACCTGTCACTCTTGTCGCGATGTCACTCTTGTCACGGCACCCCTGGTACACAGCAGATGCCGATGGTCCATGGACACCCGATGAGGCACCACCTTTACGCGGTGTGGGGGATTGAGTGCCCCAATGACCCGGTGACCATCATACCGGCGAGGGGTGAGACCAGGAGTGCCTCACTCGTCCTTCCATCCACACGCTCCCATTCCAACACCCATCTCATCCCAACCCATGTCCTTCACTTGGCCCTGCAACACCAACTATCCCAACTATGAGCAGACAGGGAAACTTCCCCGGTCCTGCCCACCAGCTCTGTTTTATCGGGGTAGCCGCGCCCCCTCGGCCCGTCCCCCGGGGTTGACGGAGTCCTGGAGGTTGAGGTCCCACATCGCACGGTGCTAGTTGTGATGGGGGACCGACACACCTCTTTGGTCCTGATATCCCGGAGGGGCGGGCGGGTCCGCGGGATCTCACGCGGGCCAAGTGGCTGGTCACCTCGGGCCGGGGGCCTGGGAATCTTCCCAGTGCCCGCCGGCCCGGCCGGCCGGGGTCAAGGAGTGGGCGGCGTTAGATTCCGGTCGGGGTGGTGAGTTTCTCTCTCCCGGCCGGACTAAGGCGCTGCCTGCCCCGTATAGCTCCTCGGGCGCCTGGCGACCTCCCGTTCGCGGGACCCAAGCGTCCCCCAGTAGGGCCCTATGCGGTGGGGCGCCCGGGGAGCTGAAACCAAACGCACATGGCATCACAACCCAAAAAAACACCCCTGGTCCCTCTCGTGGGGGCCAGACCAACCCCAATATACGACGTGATCGGAGCTCTCCATCGGACGGTATCCCCGAACCACGTGTGCTGATTTTCCGTGGAATTAGCAATAGTCTTGCGTCCCTGTCCCCGTTCCAAAGGCTCCGATATAGGGTGACCAACCCCCATATAGGATGTGACAGGTTCGGTAGGATTATAAGATGCGAAAGGCTGAAGGACGGTGCTCTGGAGGTAGAATTTGCGGCAGCAGAACAGGCAGACACAGCACTGCGATCATCTGAGTTTGTGTATGGCGTGCGTAAGAACGGGAAAAAGGAGGACGAGACGATCACAATCACCGTAGAACCACATAGTACAAAAAACACCTCGTGTGGAGTAATTCACTGCTTTGACCTAAGAGATGTTACAGAGGATGAGATCGTAGATGGGCTGACGACTTTCGGGGTTATAGCCCCCAGGAAAATGAAAGTAAGGAGAGCTACATACTTTATTTTGACCAACAATATTATTTTAACATTAAACACAACCGCCCTTCCCTCGGAGATCAGGGTGGGCTACCTGCGTGCAAGAGTGAGGCAATTCATCCAAAATCCAATGCGTTGTTTCAGATGCCAAAGATTCGGCCACACTACTCAGTTTTGCCGTGGCCGCCCAGCGTGCAGCAGATGCGCCTCCCATTATCACACGGGTGAGCAGTGCTCCTCTGAGCACCCCTTTTGTACGAACTGCGATGCAGGACAGGTCCCCCATACGTCGTATGACCGTACATGTCCAAATTACATTAGGGAAAAGGAAATGATTTCAATGAAGCACGCGCATAAAATATCGTTATAGAGGCCAGGGACCTCTATGAAAGATCACACCCAAAAATATCGTATTATTCCAGAACCAAAACCAACACAACCGCACCAAACGTACAGCCCGACAAGGCATGCGAGTTGATCGCACAACGTACAGCTCTTCTCCGAGCTTTTGGAGTGCCCCTCGCCTCGCCTACGATGAACAGACAGTATAGTGAAAAGAACGACAAAACAACTAAAGCCCCACCCACCACCAAAGAGTGTGCGGAAGATGTTTTGCAGGCCTCTCAGCAGCCTACTCCTGACGGTGGGGAGTGGACCCAAGTCCACCGGTCCAGGAGGCCGGCGCGATCTTCCCCTTCCAAACCCGGTCCATCCCCGACTACCACATCTACCTATGCCCCATCATCACCCAAATCCACGCCTACTCCTCCCAAAGCCACCCTCGCTAACCCCATCACTTCGGCCATCTCAGGAGGGGGTAGTGCCGCCTCCCGTCGCGTCCCGGTAGAGCCACCTCCGACATCGCGGCGATCGCAGATGACCGGGGTTCGACCAGGAGCTCCCGATATGGGGGTATCGGGTCGAGTAAACCGTGACGGGTCGCGTGACCCCTCACTTAGCGAGCGTCCTGCCGGTCCGTCACAGCCCAAGGACCTGCACGAATCCCTAGCCAATGGGTGCAATATGACCAGGGTAGTCGAAGCGCCCGAAAGCCCAAATAACTAACTAATCCCTAGCCAGGACCTCTCGGGCACCCCCCTGACGGTTCTGGAGATGCGATGGGACCTCCACCCGTTCCCCCTCGTGAGAACCCGCCACGCTCTTCCCCTATTGCCGGACGCAAAAGGGCATCACCCTGGGCAATTTCGCCACCGAGCGGTGGTATCCCTAAGAATCGCCAGCGAGCGAATTCTGCGTCTGCGGAGGCTAGGATCCATACTGGTGGATCCTAATGACGCATTCACGTAATTTTGTTTTGATTGAACTCTGATATTTGGATGTCCGGAGGTAGGGCAAGTTTGTATACATGGACACACACCACTTTGAAATTCTAAGACACTTATATGACACCTACGTCAACAGTTTTACAGTGGAATTGTCGTGGTTTTAGAACTAGCGCCCAAGACCTCCAGGTGGTCTTAAATCGGTACGGCCCTGTGGCGGTATGTCTTCAGGAGACAAAACTTTCACCTAACTACATCGTGTCGTTGAGTGGGTACTCGATATTTCGGAAGGATGTGGTGACTGATGCTGCGGCACACGGTGGAGTGCTACTAGCAGTCCATAACAGCATCCCCATGAGAGTACTAACACTGCACATTACACTCCAGGCGGTTGCCGCTCGAATACTATTTGGTCACAGATACATCTCAGTATGTTCCGTATACCTGCCTCCAGGGAATGTGTTCTCCACCGTGGAACTCGCCAACTTGGTGTCTGAACTGCCTCGACCCGTCTTGCTTTTGGGCGATTTTAACGCTCACCATACGTTGTGGGGATGTGACGGTATCAACACCCGTGGTCGCCACTTGGAATCTTTAATCCTTAACGAAATGCTCTGTATTTTAAATACTGGAACACGAACACACTTCTCCACACCGTAGGGAACCACTTCCACCTTGGACCTCAGCCTGGCTAGCCCGCAGCTAACGGAGTGCCTCGAGTGGACGGTGGACTCCGATCCACTGGGGAGCGATCATTTCCCAATCTGGTTGAGTTATCTGGACGGCTCAGTTTTAGGCCCGCACCCGTAGCGATTGAATTTTAAGAAAGCGGACTGGGGTAGATTTCAGGAGAAAATTCAAGCTGCTTTCCGCTCAGAATCAAGGTATCCACCACTGCCAGTGACCGAATTCACTGCACTTCTCCTGGAATGCGCCTCCTGAAGTATCCCCAGGACCTCTGGACTTCCTCGACGCACCACTGTGCCGTGGTGGACGGAAGGGTGCAGTGACGCTTATTCGTGCTCGAAGACGCGCGTTTCGAGCCTTCAAGCGTAATAGCACCACTGCCAACTTAATAGAGTTCAGACGTGCTCGGGCCCTCGCTCGGCGCACTATGCGGGAGGCCAAGCGTGTTTCATGGATTGAGTATGTTAGGTCACTCAATCGATCCTCGCGAAACTCTTTAATTTGGTCTCGCATCAAGAGTATCTCTGGCCGATTTAATACAGGCCCGCTTCCCACGTTGACGGTCGGTAGCCGTGAAGTGACGAACCCGATTGATGTGGCGAACGAGATTGGCCATACTTTGGCAGACGTTAGCCGCGCCGGCAACGGCGATCCACAGTATATGCGCCACAAGGCTATAGATCTGGAGTGAATCGATTTCGATTGATTTTTCTACTTCAGAACATCCGGCATACAACGGTTGCTTTACTCTGGCTGAGATGGAATCGGCAATTAATTCGTTGCGCAATGTAGCCCGAAGGACCCGATGAACTGCACAATGAGCTGCTGAAGCACCTGTCTTCCTCTGTGGTCGCGGAGCTTTTACGTACCTTCAACCTGATATGGACTAATGGCGATTACCCTCAATCGTGGTGCGAAACTACAGTTATCCCACTGTTGAAATCCGTGAAACGTGGCCTGGACCCCTTAAATTATCGTCCAATCTCTCTGACGTCTGCATTAGGTAAACTAATGGAGAAACTCGTGAATGGACGCCTGTCCTGGTTCTTATAAAAATGACATCTTCGTAAACACGCAGTGCGGCTTTCGGAAGAACAGGAGTACCATTGACCATATTTTAACACTGGACACCGAAGTACGCATCGCTTTTAAGAGGAAGCGACATCTAGGCCGCGATGTTTTTTTTAACATAGAAAAGGCTTACGACACCACTGGCGTAGAGAGATTGGCATTGATTGCGATCGTTTTGGACGCATCAAACGTTGTGACAAACTCAGACGGTGGCCTTGAAGTAGAATTTGAAGACGCTGACGAGTCGAATAAAACACTTATGGCAAAGGAATTTAGGTATTTAACCAGGGATCAGCAGGGTAGAAAAATCATGACCATACCCATCACGGTCGAAACGCACAAAACGAAAAACCACTCTAAAGGAGTCATCAACTGTTTCGATTTGAGAGGTGTTAATGATGATGAAATTACAGATGGATTAGTTGACGATGGCGTTATTCTAGCACGAAGGCTCACAGTAAGGAAAGGTAATGAGTTACAGCCCACCGACAATACTACTTTAACATTTGATTCGATGGACTTACCGGAATCTGTCCGTGTAGGTGACATAACTGTCAAGGTCAGACAGTTCATCCCAAATCCCATGCGGTGCTTTCGCTGTCAGAAGTTCGGCCACACAACACAGTTCTGCCGCAACCGCGTGTGGAAGATGTGGTTCATCTGAGCACGCGTCGGCCATTGCAATGCTGAAGCACCCTGGTGTGTTAATTGTGGAGAGGGTCAGAGTGCACACGGTACGTTCGACAGATCATGTCCCACTTACAAGAAAGAGAAGGAAATAATTTCGCTGAAGTGTACCAAAAATATTTCGTTTCGAGAGGCCAGGAATATGTATGAGAGCATCCACCCCAAAGTTACATACGCAGTAAAGGTAAAACTACTCTGACAGCCACACAACATTTACAACCCAACAAGGTCTCTGAACTGATTGATCAATTAATGACACTGTTACGATCATCCGGGGTGGCTGTAGCGGTGCCGGCAACACCAGGTCTGTCGGCCCACGACGACGCCGAGAAAATTGAGGCTATACCCTCCACGAGTGGAAGTGCCTCTCGTGCATCGGAGGCCCCCTCCCGATCAATCCTCGAGGGCGGGGAGTGGACACTGGTCCAACGGTCGAAGAGGCCCCCTCAGTCATTCCCATCCAACCCAGGCCCTTCCACATGTACCTCAACACCCTTGAAATCCCAACCCATCATTTCCCGTCCTCCCATCAACCTTCCCTCACCAGCACATCCCACCACCCCCTCCAAATCACCCATCTCCACCTCTTCCCTGCCAGACCCCTCTTCCCTTCCAGTGAGCCAGATCTCGCCACCACCATCGACCTCCACATCCGCACCTGCATCCCCGTCCCGTGACATCCGACAAATACCCGACATCAACCTCCACTATCAGGAGGCCGAGAGGCGCGCCCGCAAGGCGAAGAGGGCGCGCCTGGCTCAAATGGAGAGGGCTCGGGCGACGAGCCGCCAAGACCCTGAAAAGCCTCCTTTCCAAAGGCCGGCTACCCCATCGCCACGAAGGCGAATTGAGGGTTCAGCGGTAGCTCAGGCTACCCATGACATGGGCCCTCCCCCGCCTCCTCCCCGGCTGGGGGCACAGAAACGAGGCTTGCCGCCATCAGGCTCACCACCGGATCAGGAATCGGCGAACACTCGGCCCAGAACTCGGCTTTAAAGTACTTTTACCCAGTTGTGCCTCATCATACTCTCTGGTTTTACAATGGACCCCGTTGAGATGGTGATCTGCAATCAGCTGTGATACTTTTTTTCTCATTTTTATACTTTGAACATCCTTTTATCACTTGAATGGGTGTCTTAAACAAAATATTACAATGGAATTGTAGAGGGATACGATCCAGTGCCCAGGACTTACAGGTGGTGTTAAGACAACACTGTCCGATTGCGGTGTGTGTACAGGAAACTAAGCTTACAGGAAACTATAATTACACGATTTAGAATTACTAATTATTTCGCAAGGACATGGCAACAGACACCGTGGCACATGGCGGTGTGTTGCTGCCAGTACACTGGAGCACACCGGCTCAGCAATTAGATTTGACTACAGCTTTGCAGGCTGTCGCCGCACGTATCCACCTTAAACATAGGCCTGTGTCGATTTGTTCACTATATTTACCTCCCGGAACCGCATTTCCGGCCTCGGAAGTCGGACGTTTGATATCCCAGCTCCCACAACCATTTTTGATTTTAGGAGATTTCAACTCTCATCACACCGTCTGGGGATGTGATAGTGTTAACCCCCGCGGACAAGTTTTACACTCGCTAATTTTGAACGAAGCTATATGTTTGTTAAACACAGGTACACATACACATTTTACTCTACCCTCTGATCATTCATCGGCACTAGACCTGAGTCTTGCAAGCCCGCAACTAGTAGATTCATTTGAGTGGTTTGTGCACGCGGATCCTCTTGGTAGGGACCATTTTCCTGTGTGGATATATTATCGTGATGGAGCGGTTCTTGGTTCTAGACCCCCACGTTGGAATCTCCGGAAAGCGGATTGGGCACTGTTCGCAGATAAAATGGGAACCCTTGTCGATGCGGACTGTGAACTATCTCCTCCAACCGTAGAAGAGTCCGGGAGGCCAAGCGAGTCTCCTGGAGAGAGTATGGGAACAAACTATCTCGTTTTTCGCCAATATCACAAGTACGGTCACGTGTGAAACGTATTTCAGGTCACTATGAGTCGTTGCTACTACCTGTTTTGGATGTCGCTGGACGACGAATTATGCACCCTGCCGAGGTGGCTGACGAAATTGGTGAAGTGTTGTCGGAAAGATGTCGTGTGGACAACCTGGACGCTAAGTTCCTCCGTTTCAGACGTCGCTGCGAGGAAACATCTATAGACTTTTCCACCTCCGTTCAACTAAATTATAACCAATATTTTACATTAGCCGAACTAACATCAGCCATAAACTCCCTGCAGAACGTGTCTGAAGGACTGGACTGTGTCCATAATAGTATGCTGAAGCACCTGCCAGTGAACGCCGTCCACGAACTTTTATGCGTATTTAATAAACTTTGGGATAGCGGCAACTTTCCAGATGCTTGGCGGGAGGCCATTGTGGTGCCTCTGCTTAAACCTGGAAAGACTGCATATGATCCGCATAGTTATAGGCCTATTTCACTCACATCATCATTATGTAAGCTTTTGGAGAAGCTGGCCAATGTCAGACTGGCATGGTTCCTAGAAACAAATAACATTTTATCTAACGCCCAGTGTGGTTTTAGGAAGTATCGTAGTACAGTGCATCACATTTTAGCTCTTGACTCTGTTGTACGTGTTGGCTTTAAGGAAAAACGACATGTTGGAGCCATATTTTTCGACATAGAGAAAGCGTACGATACTACATGGCGGTATGGTGTTTTGAAGAAAGTGTTTAGCTACGGGATTCGTGGTGCAATGGCTATCTTTATCAACAATTTTCTATGTGATAGGTTTTTCAAGGTTAGGATTGGAAACTGCCTTTCTCGACGTTTTACACAAGACAACGGTATACTACAAGGCAGCGTTCTAAGTGTCGCATTGTTTGCTATTATGATAAACAATGTTGGAAATTGTCTACCACAGTCTGTCGGTCGGTCCCTCTTTGTAGATGATTTTGAGATTTGGTCCTGTGGCGCTAGTACTCGTTCTGTGGAGCGGCAGCTGCAACTGGCGGTGAATCATCTTGAAAGATGGAGTTTTATCAATGGACTTATGTTTTCAAAATCGAAGACTGTGGGTATTCATTTCTGTCGCCGTCGTCGACCATGCCCCGATTTTTCAGTAAAAATGTTTGGCACGGAGATCGCTACCAAACCCGTTTGGAAGTTTTTGGGAGTGCACTTTGACAATCGCCTGACATATAGTGAACACTTTAGAATTCTGAGGGATAGATGTTTTAAGGCTTTGAATATCTTGAAGTGTGTGGCAAAAACTTCACATGGTGCAGACCGTAAGGCATTACTCCTTTTTTACAGATCGCTCATCCGCTCCAAACTTGACTATAGCTCCTTCGTTTACGAGCAGCTATAGTCAGCGTGTGCATCTGATAGGCGAACGTTGGACGTTCTGCACAACGCAGCCTTGCGAATTGCCACTGGTGCATTTCGAACGTCCCCCACGGCAAGCCTTCTGGTTGAAGCGCATGAGCCACCCCTTGCCTTGCGGCGTATCATGCTTGGAATGAGATACGCATGCAGGCTCTCACAATTTCCGGACCATCCCACGCATGATCTGGTGTTTTCGTCACGCATTGTGAACCTATTCCATGGATTATCTAGTCAGCGTTCGTCACCTTTCTGCATCAGACTCCATAATGCACTGCGTCGGAGTGGAATCACTTTCCGTAACGTTATCAAACTGAGCCCTCTGGATACTCCTCCATGGGAGTTACTATCCCCCATGATTGATGTTACACTGAGCGAAAACTGCAGATATGATACCCTACCTCAAGAGTTCCGAATTAAAGCACTGGACCTCATTGCGTCCTACGTCGGCTACAAGAAAACATACACGGACGGTTCAAAGATCCAAGCTGGTGTTGGCTCGGCGTTTGTTAGCGGCTCCGCCACACGATCTTTTACGCTACCTGTGCAGGCATCCGTCTTCACATCAGAATTTGTAGCCATTAACAAAGCATTGTGCTTTATACAAGTATCTGACGAAACATTGCACCTCATCCTAACAGATAGTCTCAGTAGCCTTTTGGCACTGAGGTCTTTTAATTCATCACACTCCATTGTCCAGGAAATAGTTATACGGTTGACGTCACTACGTGCAGATGGTAAGACCATCGTTATGTGCTGGATTCCGAGCCACGTCGGTATATCGGGGAATGAGGCTGCTGAAGCGGCTGCAAAGCGCGCAGCACAGAAACCGTGTACACGGTACATGGCCATTCCCGCTAGAGATCTATATCCAGTCATTAACAATTATGTTTTTCGTGAGTGGCAGGTGCTTTGGGACGCGGTCGGTGAAAACAAGCTGAGGATAGTTAAGCCCAGCATCGGCTAGTGGTCCTCGTGCTCGCGTAGGACTAGGCGAGACGAGGTGACACTGTGCCGCCTACGTATTGGCCATACTTACTCAACTCACAGATATCTTCTTTGTGGTGATGATATGCCCATGTGCCTCAGATGCCAGGGACGTCTTTCAGTGCGTCATATCTTAACGTTATGTCCTCAGCTTTCTAATGTTTACAAGCACTGCTTTGGTCGATCACAGGCACTATCAATTCGTGATGTTCTTGGGGATTACTCTGTCGCGATCAATTCTGGTAAATTGTTCCACTTTCTTTCGGAGGTAAACTTCCATTCTATGTATTTTCCTGTCTAACCCCTTGTACGTGAGCAAGTCCGCATGGTACGATTGTTTAGGATTGACACAGTTTAAATAGTTAAGTTATGGGCGCTGTATAACCACTGCAGTTGATGCGCCCTAAAACCCAAATAACTAACTAAGAAACCAAGTTGCTGCGATGTGACAAAAACACAAATTTCGGGTATGCCTGGGAAATCTAATTCTTGGGGCCGCGGACCAAAGTAGAGGATTAAGAAACGGGCACCATTTTTCGCCCCACAATACAAAAATGTTGGGAAGAGTTTTTTGTTTGTTTTGTTCTGGTTTGTTACGTTTCTGGGTAGTTACTCTAAACGCTCAGGAGCTACAGACAACAGCAGGCTCCACTTTGTACCTCCCTCGCAATTTGGCTAATTTATTGAAAATCCAGTTGAAACCTGTGTGATATGGCATCCTGCGCATGAGTCATATAGACCGCCAAGTTCGTTGCACAAGACCTTCGCCGAATGAAACCGTGCTGTTCTGAGCTGAGCACTGGCGACACCTGACGGACTAGATGCTCACAAACACATCGTTCAAGTGTTTTTTCTTCTTCTGAACGGTGACAGGAGGAACACCGATCGTAGGTCCGGCGCGATATTCTTGTCTACCTTTTCGCGTATAGGGACTATGCGAGCATCCTTCCAGAGCTATGGGAATACACCTTGTTAAGGCAGAGGCATTGAACATCTTACTGCGACCCCTGTAGGCTCCATAACCTCTGTATTGCTTATATTTCGGACCCCTGTAGTCGCCGTCGCGTCTGCATCGCCGCCTGTCTCCCGGACCCTGCGTACTATGGGTCTGTTCCGGCGATCTCATCCGGAATATGTTTCCCTCATCGAACCTCCACCGGATGAGCAAAATCTAATCCAGCCGGTCGGCGGTTGAGGAAGCGCAAACTCGGAATACGACAAACGTGCCGCAACAGTGGCGTTCATATTGCAGGTGTTTTATAACTTGATTTAGGCCATTAGCACGGTCATTAAGTTGTATATGCAGTCGTACTTTCACTCTTTTAGAACTTTTTTTCAAAGAAATTCAAGTGAAATCCAAGATATGTGATGGATATGAGCAGCCACCCATGTTTTTATCACCAGCTACACAACTTTGTCTCCAGTGCACTTCTGGAGCATCCATTGTCCAAGTGCAAATTGGAGATGGGCATTTAAAATGTGTGGGTGGATTGTAGGTTCAGACATGCATGCCAATTTGCGTGCCTTTAAGGGGGGATGCCTACTGGTATGCATCCATGCTTTTTCTTTACATGTATGTATCGGTGGCTGATTGAGGAACTCCGTGTGCCCCCCCTCCAACATGTGAAGGTGGTTTACCTCCGACACAGGGGCTTTGAATATTTATGAAAATTAGAGGCACACCCAATAGGGTCGAATGCTAACAGTTAAAATTACTGGGAAGGGAAAATCAACATTAATTGGCGTTTGCCCACGCAAAAATGTATACAGCAACACCCGTGCTCAAACCGTCAACCCGTCAAGTACACCGTACTACTCGAATGCTCCTCGCTAAACGGCTTTCGTCCCAAGGTGCCCCCCCCCAGAGTAAAATGCGCTCATTCAGTATGATCCATGGGTGCTGTATGACCGAAGTAGTCGAAGCGCCCCTAAGCCCAAATAGCCAACCATTCAGTATGCTCCAGTGCAGTCCCATTTCCTTGCTTAATGAATATTGTACTGAACGAAAGCGTCGAGGGTCTACCTCAACAGCGCCTTTCTGAAGAAATGGCTCCCCTCCTACCGAGCATTTGAAAATGTCTGGATCTCCTCCCATGAAATAAATGTTTTTGAGCTCCAGGAGCAACACAAGCCATCGGCATCCACTGTGCGTTAGCTTCCCGGTCGCAGGCGGAATCAGAAAACAGCTTGCATCGTGTTTTATTCATCCTCCAATAACTGCTGCATAATGGGATTCATCGGGCTTTCACAATAGCAAGTAAGGTTATCAATCAATAAAAAATCGGCTCTGCTACGTGCAAGCTTGGAGCAAGCGACCGAGAATGCCACCGATCTGCACATATGCGCCAAATAACACTACAACCATATCACCACCAACAGCTGATTAAAGGACAAAACTCTACCGGTCGTTCCGGCGCATCGACCTGGAAGAGCTATTCTAGCGGAAGCTCAACCTATTCCGGATGAGGTCGCCGGAACAGACCCTATGTCACGTCTGTATCGCCGACCATCTCAGACCCCTGTGGGCGCCGTCACGTCTGTATCGCCGTCTGTCTCCCGGCAGCCGGCAGTTTGCAGTGCTCCGTGTGCCTGACGCGCTTCACCTGCCAGTACAACCATCAGCGGCACATGCGCACCCACACGGGTGAGAAGCCGTTCTCGTGTCGCCTATGTCGCCGCGCCTTCTCGGACCAGGGCAACCTCAAAAAGCACATGCAGAGTCACTCTGGTGAGTCTCCGTGTCGATTACTGCTGCCACGCCAAGTGGCTCCTGGCTGTCAGCCGACACACCCATTGTTCTTCACATAGTGATCGTCACTCATTGGTGCCGTTAGCAGAAGCTTGGAAATAAATTCATTGATGTGAACCTAATTTTGGGTACGACTAATGTTTTTCAGCGGCAGCTAGAACACCAATTGTATGCTGGAAATAAAAAGTAGACTGCGCTTGGGGAGAGAGTGAATTTGCACATGCTTACTTCACTGCACTGTTGACCACGGATGTACATTGTTTGTAGAATGGATTCCCCTCAGTTCATCGACTTCCAGTATCTGATTGTTAGTCATTACTCTGAGTTTCTGATGTCCTGGTGTCTGCAGGTGGTCCCGAGGAGCGGTGTCCCGTGTCTGCTGACTGACGTTCCCGCGTGTCCGCAGGTGGTGCCGAGGAGCGGTGTCCCGTGTCTGCTGACTGACGTTCCCGCGTGTCCGCAGGTGGTGCCGAGGAGCGGTGTCCCGTGTCTGCTGACTGACGTTCCCGCGTGTCCGCAGGTGGTGCCGAGGAGCGGTGTCCCGTGTCTGCTGACTGACGTTCCCGCGTGTCCGCAGGTGGTGCCGAGAAGGCGGTGTCCCGTGTCTGCTGACTGACGTTCCCGCGTGTCCGCAGGTGGTGCCGAGGAGCGGTGTCCCGTGTCTGCTGACTGACGTTCCCGCGTGTCCGCAGGTGGTGCCGAGGAGCGGTGTCCCGTGTCTGCTGACTGACGTTCCCGCGTGTCCGCAGGTGGTGCCGAGGAGCGGTGTCCCGTGTGTCCAGAGTCGCGACTGTATCGGTCAGCGGCGACACTGGCGCAGCATCTACGCGAGTGCCACAACGTGCCGCGGCCGGCGCAACGGCACTCGTGTTCCACATGCCAGAAGCACTTCTCGCGCCGCTCCGACCTGCGCCGACACCAGCGCATCCACTCAGGTCAGCCGCACGCACATTCGTCACTCTAGTCTACCATGTGCATACTCTATAAACTATATGCTGCTTGAGGTGTCTGCAAATGAAATATCTACATTTTCTTTTATGGTGCTGTGAATTGATTGTTTTCCTATTCTCGTTTGAAATCTGCAACTAAATGCTGATTCTGTTCCTGGTTCGGGAAGTTTTCCAAGGACATTGATTCCGCGTCTGCTTCACTAAATCAGACCTAGTCGATTCGGACACAATTTTGAAGAAAATGGTAGCTGAGTGTTTTGTCTGTGTTGTATCGTGCGCCAGCTGTGGCGTCTGACATGCGCTCGTGTCATGACAGAGGAGAAGGAGTTCGGCTGCCGGTACTGTTCAGTGACCAGCCGGCGTGTCGACACCCTGGTGCGGCACATGGCCGCCTCGCACGGCCTCAGTCGGGACCAAGCTCGCGAGCAGATCCGTCGACCGAGTGAGATGATTGACGAGGCCGAGTCGTCTGTTCATCCCGCACGACCTGTCGAACTGGCCGCACCGCCTGCAGAACTGACTGAGTCACATGTGGAGCTGCCGCAGCCACCTGCTGAACTGCCTGCCGAACTGCCGATACCGCATACCGGCGTGCCGGATCCAGCTGCCGGCCGGCCAGAGCCGTCGACGCTCCCCGCGGTACCGTCCGAGGGGACTGCGTTCCGGCCAGTGGGTCGGTTAGTGGGGGAGCATACCGTCGAGCAGCCGGAGCCGGAGCGGCGGTCGCGGCCGCATAGTCACCGGCAGCGCGGCCGGCGCGACTCGGTGCTGAAGTTCTGCCAGCCGACTGGCGGCGACGAGCCGCGGCTGGCCGAGTTACAACCGGTCCGACTGGACGATGGCCAGCCGCCGTCTGCCGCCCAGCTCATCCACCGCTACCCGGCCCTCGAGAGGTGCTGGGCGCCCGAACCAGCTGGTCTTCACCGCCCGTCCGACCACCCCCTGTCTGACCATCCGACCGACAGTCCCGTGCCGGGCCATTACCCGCCGCTGGTATACCAAGCGCCTGTGCTGTCAGCGACTGGTCGGGAGCCGCGGCTGGCCGTCGCCGGCCTGGCTGCGCCGCCGACACTGCAGCCGCTCCGTCCTGTGGTGGCAGGCTCGCCTGCCGGCGCCACACAGTTGACCAGCTCGCAGAACTACCTACGCCAACTGATCGGCGACGCCGCCTTCGACGGCCTCTCCACCATGTTCGACAACATGCGCAACAACGTAGTGGCGTGTATGTCGGCGCAGCATCGCGCCTCTGGCCGGTTTAGCCCGCCGCCGGCACCACCGTGACAGGGTGGGGGTGACCATGGGTGGTCTGTTAATCGTTCATATGATCAGTGGTACTATTGACCATGTATTGGGTGTTTTCTTCCTGACTGATGCATTTCGGAACAGACTGGTGGGTCTTAGTTGATGTTGCTAGAACTTAGGCGGTGAAGGTCTGGGAAGTACGAACTACAAGGCGAAACACGAAGCGCCGTAGTTGGGCCAATGTGTTATGTACCTGACCGGAAAAGGAACGGAAGACGGGTTGGAAGGTTGTACAGTGCTTGTACAGGCATTTTTGCACGGCGCGTTTCATGCGCAGAATTGGCTGAAGGAAGAATTTTGCGAGGATTACCAACGGATCGATACTGCCGTGTCTTGATTTGTTTAGCAGGATGCCGATGTTTTTGGCATGCGTAATATTTCTACACAGCTATTTTTGTGCATCTACATGTGCTTTTTAGCTTCAGCAGCTTAACTAGGGCTCTTATCCAAAAGAGCATGAGGTCGTGCAGGCTGAGAGCTTCCAAGACAAAGTCATGGATGTTCAGGTGCTTGTTCCTGTGGTATTTCTTGCTTGATTCGAGTGCAATTAACACTGTCTGTGTCTCCCTTTTGAGTAGGTTGACGCTGCTGCTTGGAGGCTGTGATATATACGGGCGGTTTTCGACGACGTGTCTGTATTGTGGGTCTAACCTTACAGATGGCCGTAGGTGTAACCCTGGTGTGCCGATTTGTGTGTGGTGTTCAGCCTTTGTTGGCGCGTTCGATCAGATATTGTGGCGGCCGTCTCCCCGTCCGTAGGCCTAGTCGCCAAGCGCAAGAGAACGTAGTCGAGCCGTACTTTTTTCAAAGTCAGGGCCTGACCTTGTGTGGACCTAGTCCGGTGTTAACCCTACCCAAGCCTCGAGCTGTCCCAAGGGGAAACTGGCGACAATGGCGCCTTATGGGAGATTCAACTTGCCAGTTATGACTGAATACAGAACATCAACGTTTGCCTGTGTGTGGATAGTTCCAGATTACGGACACCGTTCGTGCACCATGCCCCAAGAAGACCTAGGCCTACTCCATTGTATCGGGAAGCATGGTTTTCTCAAGTGAAGTAAAAACACGTTCATGAGAGGCTGGTTTATTATGCAGTGAAAGCTCTGAAGAGCAGTTACACCACGCCATCTGGGCGCAAAACATGCAAACCGACGACACATATGACAATTACTGCATCACGACCTATTGGTTACGTGACTCCTTATTAAAAATACGTTCCATCCTCGGGCATAATCCATGACATCCGGAAAATATTCGCGTGATAGTATAACCCATTCGGAATCACGAAGTGAAGAGTTGAGGCTGCGTCCGTAATAGAGGTGGGATCACGAAAAATATCAGACAAGGACGACCGGAAGTTTTATCCTACCAAAGGCCTCCGAATCCGCATAGCGGAATTGATGAACCTCATATCTCACGAGCCATATGCATGCGCTTCGGATGTGTTAAGCTCGCTCTCCAGCCGAACCGAGTATTTTACAGCCACAGCGGCGTTTACGTTGCGGAGACCGCAGCGGACTTGCGTTTACGTTTATCGGTACCGTCACCAAGCGCGCTGCCGGTGTCGCCGGGCGGGTTGTAGTTGAAAGGTGGGATGACGGCGGTGGCGTTGGGCCGCGCCTCGGTGGGTGACTGTGCCGGTGACAACAGCCGCCGCCAGCCCTGCGGCGTGAACACGAGGCGCGCGTCGGCCGAGAGCGGGGCGCGCTGTCTCGGCTCGGCCGGCCGGTTGGCGTTGGCATCGCTCGTCTGGCCGGGGGCTGCCTTCAACCAAATCTGGCTGTCGCGGCTGGTTGACTGCTGCTGGTCCTGTTTAGCACGACTTTGCTCGATGCGACGCCAGAGCGCCGCCATCTTTCCGGTGGCGACCTCTTCGGGGCGACCGACGGGCGAGCCGCCAGAGCTGGCGCTGGAGTTGCTGGCGCTGCGCTGGCTGGTACGCAGTGCCACTCGCGCACTGATGCTCGAGTTGCTGGCGCTCTGACGGAGTGTTCGGCCGCGTCGCGGAGATGCCGGCCGCGGGCGGCGCGCGCTCGGCGACTGACTGGGGCAGCGAGCGCGCAGAGACAGCGTGCTCTCGTAGCTGGGAGACTTTGGGATGCGCGAGCGTACGGCCGTCAGTGGTTGGGCGTTGTGCGACTTCGGTGGAGGCCGGCCCGGCTGTACCGACACGGTGCGCGTCGTCTGATCACCAGAACGGCCAGCTGCTGGCGGGGCTCGCACGTGCTCCGCTTCAGCCTCGGCCTCGACGGCCGTCTGAGTCTGCGTCGGCTCGTCCAGAGTGAACGTTCCCTGCTTCACCAGTGGTGGTGGTGGCGGCGGCGGGTCGGGACTCTTCGGTTGAGCGACCGAGCAGCCGGCAGCCACGGTTGGTCTCGGCGCCGCCGTGATCGGACGGGACGGCCGGACAGCATCCACCCAGGCTGGCCGATGCAGCCGCAGCGACTGTACCGCCACCGGCACGGAGACGGGTCGGCGCGCTGCCGGCCGGCCCGTCGTCGTGGCTGCGGCCGGCCCACGCGCCGCAGCCGCCGCCGTCGGCGTCGAAGCTGGCCGCGGCAGCTCTCGACTCACCACCCCCGCCTTGCCGGCAGAGCCGAACCGTCTGAGGCCTAGCTGCGGGCTGGAGGTGGCGCTGCTGGCCGGACTGAGTGTCGCCGAGCGAGAGCCGCGCGACACGGCGCCCGCTGCCGAGCCACTCAGCACCTTACGCAGCTGTGTCGTTTTGGTGCCGCGCACTGGGCATGCGACCGTCGCGCTGACCGAGCTGGTGCGGGCAATAGCCGACGGCATCTTGGCCGCAGGCGGTTTACGCGCCGGCGGTTGTCTGGCGGGCGCCGGTGGGCCACGTCGGACAACGTCGGAGAGGCGAGGCGCCGAGTACAGCGGCTTCCTCTTTCCTCGTACTGCGCGCGGCTCCAACTCTTCCTCGGCCGGCTCCCGACGCGTCTCCTCGCCCGGCTTGACGATGCGCGGGCGGAGCGGCACCGGCGTGTCCCGCTGCTTTATCTGCGACTTTGAATCGTCCTCGGCAGTCGGCAGCCGTGGCGGCGGCGGTGGTGCTACCCGGGCCAGCGGCGGCGGCACGGCCGGGAAGTTGGGTAGTGGCAGGTTGGTATGGTCGGCGCCAGGCATCGAAGCTCTGCCGGCCGTGCGCAAACATACGATTGCCTTCTGCGCTTCCTGCGCGAGTTGCCGCAGGTCCAACCTGCCCGCCGTGGGCGTGTGCAGCGCCCCGTGCGCCAGCTGACGCAGCTCGGCATTGGTGCGAGGCGCCAGCTCTTCAACGGTAGGCCGCTGGAATCCGTCGGAGACCGTCCCCACCGTCTGCGTGCAGTACCGCTCGGGGTCCTGCTGTCGGCGCTGCCGGCACGTGCGCCGCGCCGACGCCGACGCTGTCGACGTGTGGAGGGTTTCGTCCGTGTCGGTGAAGGCCGACTCGGCACCTGGCGTCAGCGTCGTCTCGCCGGCGCTGCTCGTGTCGTCCGAGGCGACGCCAGCCCGCGTGAAGGTGCGGTACCGGCGCGGACTGGCACGCCGGCGGTCGCGCGCCGTCCGCCGGCCGGTTGCCGGTGACGGCTCCGCCCAGCACGGGCGCAACGACAGCTCAGGAGGGTCGAGTGGCAGCTCCTCCTGGCCAGCCATCTCGGTGTCGCTGCCCACAGTCTCTGAGCCCGGCCCGGCCACAGTCGAGTCGTACCGCTCGGTTGCGTCAGCCACCTCATGGAACAGCGATGGTGGCTCAAGCAGAACCAGGTTCTCGGCGCCACTCGTCCGAGACTCCACCACATCAGAGCGCAGACTGTCCACGCTCAACATGCTGTTTTCCATGTCGATCTCCTCCATGTAGGAAGGAGGCTTCACCTGGTCCAGAAGCGAGTGGCAGCTGCTGATGCTGCTGAGGCCCTCGGCCGACTCCTGCATGTTGTGGGGCGCCAGTGCCCGCCGCATCATCTCGGGCACAAAGCGGTTGTTGGCGGAAGGTCGCCGCTGGCCTCCTAGCAGCGGCGACCGGCCGTTGCTGAGCGAGCCGCTCGACAGGAAGCCGTTGATGGAGGCGCCACTGTCCACCATGGACGGCGGTCCGACACCCTCCAGCAGCTCCAGACTAGACGTCAGGTCACTGCTCTGAGCCATGGCACGCGACATGTCCAGCGCCGCCGCCACCACCGAGGCGTCGCGTGCCACCATCTGTGACGTGCTCATGTAATCTGGCGGCGGCGGAGATGGCTCGGCTCGGGGAGATGCCAGCGCCGCCACCGCCGCCGCCGCCGTCCCGCTGCCACGCCCCAACACCAGAGACGGAGACGGCGGCGGCGGAGGCCCAACCGGCACAGGTCTCGGTGGCGACTCGGCCGCCGATTTGTCCGACGACTCTCGCAGCGACTCAGCCATCGACTCGTAAGGCGACTGGGTCGGCGACTTGTCGCGCTCGGCCGGCGACTTGCCTCGCTCAGCCGGCGACTTCCCTCGCTCGGCCGGCGACTTTCCTCGCTCGGCCGGCGACTTTCCTCGCTCGGCCGGCGACTTCCCTCGCTCGGCCGGCGACTTGTCTCGCTCGGCCAGCGACTTGTCTCGCTCGGCCGGCGAGCTGCGCCTGGGTCGGTCGCGGCGCGGCCGCCGTACACGTCGCCGGCCCAAGCAGCTGGCCTCGGAGCGGCTCTTGGGCAGTGTCGCGCAGATACACCGCTCCAGCATGGCTCGGTCCTCATCCTCGTCACTGGTCGGCTCGTCCGAGCTGGCCGAGTCCGAGCCGACGCAGGACAGCGGCCGGTCGGCCGACGCACACATCCGCAGGTGCCGGCCGTGTCTCGCGGAGGTCTGACCCGACCCGGCACCTGTCGACAAGGATACCGGGCCCTGGTACGACATACATACGTGCCAACAGAACACCGGGTGCAACACACAGACGGCACACCGCCCACAGCCGCAACACACATACGGCACACCGGTCACAACACACATACGGCACACCGGCCACAGCCGCAACACACAGGCGGCACACCGCCCACAGCCGCAACACACAGACGGCACACCGGCCACAACACACAGACGGCACACCGGCCACAGCCGCAACACACAGGCGGCACACCGCCCACAGCCGCAACACACAGACGACACACCGGCCACAACACATAGACGGCACACCGGCCACAACACACAGACGGCACACCGGCCACAACACACAGATGGCACACCGGCCACAACACACAGACGCACACCGCCCACAGCCGCAACACACAGACGACACACCGGTCACAACACACAGACGGCACACCGGCCACAGCCGCATATACTGGGAAAGAACACGCCTGAAGAATGGAAGCGGCCGCTACGTGCCGTTTCTGGTGGGCGCACACTGGTGAGGTGACCGGTGGAGGTGAAGGACCATAACTGTGAGATGGTCGGTCGATGTTGGAGGTCATATCTAAGAGATGGTCAGCGGAGGCGTGAATCACATCTGTGGGATGGCAGCTAGAGGCAGGAATCACAACTTTGGGATATCCGGTGGAGTGATTGATTGATTGATTATTTTGACTCAAGGGAGCGCCAACTACGAGATCATTTAGCGCTCATGGATAGCTGGTGGACGCGGGATACCGCACCTGTAGGGTGGTTGGTGGGGTTGGAGCCACACCTGTGGGGTGGACGATGAGATGGGGACCACACCTGCGGGGTGGACGGTGGGGTGGGGACCACACCTGAAGGGTCGATGGCGGGGTGTGGACCGCACCTGTAGGGTGGGGGTGGGGGACCACACCTGTAGGTTCGATGGTGGGGTGTGGACCACACATGCAGGGTGGACGGTGGGGTGGGGACCACACATGTAGGGTCGATGGTGGGGTGTGGACCACACATGTAGGGTCGACGGTGGGGTGTGAACCACACATGTAGGGTCGACGGTGGGGTGTGGACCACACATGTAGGGTCGACGGTGGGGTGTGGACCACACATGTAGGGTCGACGGTGGGGTGTGGACCACACATGTAGGGTCGACGGTGGGATGTGGACCATATATGTAGGGTCGATGGTGGGGTGTGGACCACACATGCAGGGTGGACGGTGGGGTGGGGACCACACCTGTAAGGTCGACGGTGTGGTGCGGGCCACACATGTAGGGTGGACGGTGAGGTGTGGACCACACCTGCCAGGTGGATGGTGGGGTGGGGACCACACCTGTGGGGTGGTCGGTGGATGCGAGACCTGCAGAGGAGCTTGGCTTCAATTCTGCCAGCAGTGTAGCGGTGCTGGTTCTGTGCGGGGAGGATGTCTGGACGTGCTCCATGTCTTGCACCGCCATTTCTCCTCCCTCGTCACCTAATTGGCGGTCGGAGCGTCTGCAAGGAGACACCGTCGGCCGCATCACTGCTGCCGCTCTGTAGCATCCCACGCTGATTCTGTTTGGAAACGCATTACGCCTTTAGGGGGCATACCAAGGAGCGCATATTGTTTTCCCAGGAACGTTGCCTCCACCATCTGAACACCCTTTACACCGCTGATGACACCTAATGTACGTAGCCCTCTTCTGAACTCTCAATGTTTTCCCATCACCAGCATTGAATATCGAGAATTGTAGTAAGCATCTGTCCTAGCAGTTCTAGAATATGCATGCTTCTTTGCCAGTGCATTATGTCTGGGGAACCTACCAAACAACAAGGTATTCATTTGCTTGACAAAGTAGTGGGTACAGTGGGGATGGGTATTGAGGTAAAATAATAAACTTGTACCGAAAGGGATGGAAATCAATGCATACATTCATGTAACTATTCAATGACCCTGCATGTGAAAAGCATTGTCACCAGACGTGTCTGCCGTCGAATCTGTAGTCCATCGGGTCACGTAACCAGTCTCTGTAGCCCGATGATCATACGAGCGACGTGAAAAGCTCAACAAGGACCTGCCAGATAGCGAAAAGTGGAATGCTGAACCTGCGAACTATCTGTGGCAATATGCCGTTTCGTGCCCCATATGGCGCTGGTGACCGTGGCGCTCGGATGCCAAGCAGCCTGGAGGGGTCTCGACTTCCCGGCCGTTTCGCTGCATCGACGACAAGCTAAGCTCTCCCTTAAAGCTACGCCATTCAACTTGTCTCCCCCGACTGGGTAGTGGCTTTCTGGTCGATGCAAAGGGACAGAATGGGCTATTTTTCCGCAAAGTAAGCATTGAAATTAAGCTTAACTTAAAAAAGCTACACTAATCTGAATAGGAATCCGCTGCAGCAAAACACAAAAGGCAACCTCGTCGAGCAATTTTTCACCAGATCTGACATATTCAATAAGTGGAGCTCAGGTACCTGTCACAGCCAGGGACCCACAACGGACTAGGTCCCGGCGACCGGCACATAACGGCCGCAACTCATCAGTGTACCGTGGCAGGTCACGCGCCTCTCCAGTCACGGCCGTCACGGGCCGACCGGCCGCAGCAGCTGCTACCAGTGGCGGGGTGGCAGCAGCAGCATGCGGCCACATCAGAAATCAATGGTGTTGGGCGCGGTCGCCACCGGACCAGATGGACCATCGCCGCCTCCCCCGCTAATCTCCACCAGTCCGATAGTACAACACCAAGCCGTCACGCCCCGGCCATGTGTAGTGAACCGAGCCAACAGCGGTCCACGCCCGGACAGCAGCAGTCCCCGCCCGGACAGCAGCGGTACCCGCCTGGGCAGCAACAGTCCCCGCCCGGACAGCAGCGGTCCCCGCCCGGCCAGCAGCAGTCCCCGCCCGGACAGCAACAGTTCCCGCCCGGACAGCAGCGGTCCCCGCCCGGACAGCAGCGATCCCCGCCCGGACAGCAGCGGTCCCCGCCCGGACAGCAGCGGTCCCTGCCAGGACGGCAGCGGTCCCCGCCCGGACAGCAGCGGTCCCCGCCCGGACAGCAGCGGTCCCTGCCAGGACAGCAGCAGTCCCTGCCCGGACAGCAGCAGTCCCTGCCAGGACAGCAGCAGTCCCTGCCAGGACAGCAGCAGTCCCTGCCCGGACAGCAGCGGTCCCCGCCCGGACAGCAGCGGTCCCTGCCAGGACAGCAGCAGTCCCTGCCCGGACAGCAACAGTCCCGGCCCGGACAGCAGCGGTCCCTGCCCGGACAGCAACAGTCCCCGCCCGGACAGCAGCGGTCCCTGCCAGGACAGCAGCAGTCCCGGCCCGGACAGCAGCGGTCCCTGCCCGGACAGCAACAGTCCCCGCCCGGACAGCAGCAGTCCCTGCCAGGACAGCAGCGGTCCCCGCCCGGACAGCAGCAGTCCCTGCCCAGACAGCAGCAGTCCCTGCCCAGACAGCAGCGGTCCCCGCCCGGACAGCAGCAGTCCCTGCCAGGACAGCAGCAGTCCCTGCCAGGACGGCAGCGGTCCCCGCCCGGACAGCAGCGGCACGGAGCCAACAGAAGTCCCCGCCCGACCACCAGTGACACCGAGTTAGCAACGGTCTCCGCCCGGTCAGCAGTGGCACTGAGCCGACCTGTACCTGTGGTACTGCTGGACACTCCACGTCTGCCCGGGTTGT
>JAOTOL010001047.1:112500-185000 GCA_034440575.1 Imbricaverruca yamaguchii | reverse complement strand
AACGGAGCGGTGGCCCGGAGCACGATTTCCTGCCGTCCGGCCCGCCGCGACCGCAAGCAATGTGGATCCGCCACTCGCACGTCGCTCATGCACTGTCAGCACGTGCAACTGGGATCGTCGCACCACGCATCCGTCCCGTTACTACTGCAATTATGCATTCCTTTATTTTGTGGCACATGGCCCAGCGAACTATCAGGTGAACAGTGGCGTACCGAAGGGGCATTGGAGAGCAGCTGCCCCTCCTGAGAGAGATTGTGAGGCCCCAAGAATCGCGCCGGGCTCCCTAAAAATCCCGCTGGGGACCACATAAATCATATTAGGGCTCCAAAATGTCACACATGGGCTCCTGAAATGACGCTGTGGCCCTCAAAATCGCGTTAAGGCCCATGAAAACCACATTGGGGCCTACAAATAATTCCGGGATCCATAAAAATGACGCTGGGTGATGGGTTCCAAAAAGTGTGACCGGGACCTCTGAACTACTGCCGGTACCGCTGAGCCCCCCCAAAAAAAAAAAGAAGAAAGAATGCGCTGGGATCCCGAAAATCGCTATGGGACTTGAAAAGACGGACCGGGCCCCTGGAAATCATGCTGGGGCACAAGAAGTCCCGCCGGTGCCCCTAACAATGACGCTGGGACTCCAAAGACGGACTGGGCCCATGAAAATCACGCTAAGACCCAAAAGGTCAGGCCAGGGCCCTTGAAATCACGCTGAACCTGGGAGTACTGTTAGGAGGCTTGCATTCATTCGGGAAAACATGTTCGGTTTTGCTAGCCAACAGGGCCGAACGACGTCTGACCAGATGACGGTCATCAGCCTGTCTCCGGCATGCTTTGCATGAAGAGCCGAACAGCCAGATCCGATTTGCGCGCACCTGTGCAGACAAACAAACAGGAGAGGCAGGAGAGGGAAGGCCGGCCGCCACTGAAGTAAGCGGCGCCAGAGTGTGAGTGATTCCAGATCGCCATCTGCTCCAGAAAAACAACGCTACGAAGGCCCCAGAAGGCATCGAAAAGGCATGGCCACCGGAAAATTCCAAATTAAAATGGCACACTGACTACCAATCGACACTTGAACCTTTTGATCTGAGCCTGGTGACTGGTGGAAACTCTATGGGGCGAAAAGAGAAGAAATTGTAACAAAAGCTACAGAATCATGAGAATGACTCAGAGGACAGAGGCCAGAAAGGCCGAGACTCGGACAGAGTGGCTGCACAGGAGCTGGAAAGAGAAGAGTGCCTATAGTCCGGGGTCCTGGGAGATAG
Source organism: Imbricaverruca yamaguchii (assembly GCA_034440575.1). Classification (NCBI taxonomy): domain Eukaryota; kingdom Metazoa; phylum Arthropoda; class Thecostraca; family Neoverrucidae; genus Imbricaverruca; species Imbricaverruca yamaguchii. The sequence continues at coordinate 183,735 of JAOTOL010001047.1, read as the reverse complement.
AGAGCCTTGGTAATTTGGAAACTTGACGGAATCTAGGATGTTGAGGATGTCAGCGGGAGAAGAGAGATAGTGAATTTAGAGAAATTGAGCGACACCTGGAGCTGGGGTTTTTCTAGAGTTAGAGGATGAACTGGAAATAGGAGTGGTTCTTAGGAGTGCTGGAGTGGACTTCTTGAACCTGGATAACACTTGAGAAAGATTGAAGGTCCATTTGAAGTTTGAGATGGTGGTGGTGCACGCTTAGTCCTCACTGTCTGTTAGCGATACACTGGTAGTTCACTGTCTCTATATATTCACTGTACACGGCCTCACTATCCACGCTGTTACCTCGGGTCTTGCCCTGACGCGACTGGCCCTGTCGGGACGAACAGTCGGGAGTGGGTCGCGCATCCGTTTCGCCATAACCACAAACCGCGGCCGCGCTCCGCACATGGGACACACTCACAATACCTCCCCTCCATGTTCACGGTCAGGTTCCAGACTATATGCCTATGACTACTCCACCTCTGCTCCGAATCGACGACGACAACAGGTTGTTGGTGTTGACTTTCTAACACCTGCCGCCACAGCTCGGGCGCCAACGCAGCACAACGCGTCACACAATGGACATCACACCGGTGAGCAGGGTGGGAAACGTACTTTCCTGGTTTGGAGTCGGAGTGCAAACAGATTTCTTCCGGAGTACATTTTCATGGACATATTATTTTTCATGCATGGAATCTATTTGCCGGTAACTGACGGGAAAATCATATGTATCTAGTCAGTACCTACGTAATATGCATAAGTAATACACATCATCACTTTTGGTCACATCAAAGCATAGAAACAAAATGAACAATGGACGGCACCGCAAGACAGGGAGTTGTGATGATCAGCTCAGATTTGTCTCTCGTAACTCACAGGAGCAATGCGCTTTCCTTTCACTGTTGGTCTCAGTACAAGGCTAGCCAAATGATACTTTATTCATAAGAGTTCTAAAGTTTCTGGACATAGTTGATGAACAATGTATTTACATCCAGGGGCGTCGCCATCTGGGGGGCAGAGGGGGCAATTCCCCCCCTGGTGCGAGACTTGGGGGCGCCCCCCCCCCCTGAAATTTGAGGAGGCCCCCAGGACGAAAAGGAGGCCCCAGGACGAAAAGAAGGTACCTTAGGACGAAAAGGAGACCCCATGACGAAAAGGAGGCTCTCCAGGACTAAAAGGAGGCCCCAAGGACGAAAACGAAACCCCCAGGACGAAAAGGAGGCCCTCAGGACGAAAAAGAGGCTCCCAGAACAAAAAGAAGGTACGTCAGGACGAAAAGGAGGCCCCCAGGACGAAAAGGAGGACCTCCACGACTAAAAGGAGGCCCTCCAGGACTAAAAGGGGGCCCCCAGGACGAAAAGGAGGCCCCCAGGATGCAAAGGAGGCCCTCCAGGACGAAAAGGAGGCCCTCCAGGACGAAAATGAGGCCCTCCAGGACGAAAAGGAGGCCCTCCAGCCCTCAGTTTCCCATTTCCGAACCATACTAAGGGCCTACAAAGAATAGGAGGCCCTAACACAATGGAGGCCCCATTTCGGGGAGCAGGAGGCCCCCTTTGGATCTCGCCCCCCCCCCCTGGAAGAATTTCGTGGCGACGCCACTGTTTACATCATGTTAGGTTTTCTAAATCAATCATTACCAGCACCTCTTTCTAATATGTTTCAACTTCATGAACAGGGTGGCCTCAGAGTTAGACAACATTTTCAAATGCCCTTTTCTGATATAAATTATAGAATGTTTTCATTACCCTTTATTGCACCAAAAGCCTGGAATAAAATAATCTGCTCTCACTTCCACAGGATTGACGATGTGCCTAGGAGTAAAATAATCTTGAAGAAACACATCGGACAATACATTACCAGAAAATATGAACTTTTTCAATGAATGTTGGTAATGGTAGTGTGCTATGCATGTGATCTGGTATCATTTGGACATTTTCGTTTCGTTTCATTCAAGAATCATGTTTTCTTTTCTTTCTTCTTCTTCATACTTGGTTCGTCCTTTCTCCTTAGTGTAGTAGCAGTTTAGGAAATGCATGTGCAAGATCATGATTTTGTATTATTTCCCCATTAACACCTATAGCAGTTATTTTCCTGGAGCCCTCGAAGACGTTAATAGCATTGCTAACTGTCTGAGAGGGCTTCAGGAACATCTTTTACTAATATCTGGTTGCGGGATCTGTCCAGCAAGAAACAGGAGCGGGGAGTTGTGTGACCTGCCTTGATTGCTTACTACGACCTACCTCTCACCCTTGGAATTTAACGTTATTAGGTCGCACGGGTATGGAAGGGCACTCCTGCCTACCTATTAATGGGTAGGGGATTTTTTTTTAAAAACAAAAAAAAATAGTTTGTAGCGTGCAAAATCCTTCAGAATTTCGGTTCCGGAAATTTTGTTACTGTATCTTCTCCCTCGAATACTTTTTGGATGTCCACATTATATCAAAATATGGCATGGCCATGGTGTCGATTTTGTTAGGGAGGGATGGCATGGGCCCCATAATAAATTACTTCATCCGCATTATACAATTTTGGTTTTGTTCCTGACTGCCATGCACCCCCACCTTCCCTCCTATAATTATTTTCCATATAGCTCCCAAACAAAATGTATAAATGTATAGAATATCGTCTTACATTGCATACAACGACATTCGTGTTGGGTCGGCCCTCCTACACAAAATCTTTGCTGCGCACCTGCCAAATGATCCATGTCAATGCACCAAATTACGGACTTTATCGTTGTGAAAATCCGCCGTTGAATCCACCCTTGTATTTGTCAAAAGTTACCCCCCGACTTCAAAAATACAGGTACACCTATGGCTGAAAGGTCATGATGCCATCAAGGAGATCATGTTATCAGTTTCGACACCATGGGTGGGATAGCTTTGCTCTGCTCACGTTCAAACCTGGAACGTGTTTGCAAAGCCAAGTATAGATCAAAGTGGGACATAGTATAAATGTAAATAAATGTAGAATCAATGTATGTCACATTTTCTGACCTCATCACAAAGCACACAGGTCTTCAGATTTCACTCAAAACTCTGGGAGGGAAACTTAATGAATTCAACCGGCCAGTGTCACGCCAACGTGACGACAGACGTCAGGCGTAGGATTACATGAGGCATGATGTTTCCCAGCTCATTAGATGCCACGTGGGCACTACCTCAAATAATAGGTACCACAGCTAGGTCTGTACCGGATATCTAAACCGTACCTGGATATTGCGCTTTAGAGAAACCAACAGCATAAAGTGCATATGTGAAGGAGGATAAGCCAAGATGCCCTCGAAGTTTCACCAAGGTCATCATTATATACAACTACGATCACCACGACCATGTAAATGACGATGCGACTTCGTGTGACATACGAGCATACCACCAAATATATACGGTGCACATTACCAATTACATTAATGATTATTTGTGCTTACCATTACTCTGCTAGTAGTGCTGTTTAATTTGTATGAACTGTTACTTCACTGCTGCCATTCATGATTTCAACATTAGGTGTTTAGATGAATTTGTTTTTAACTTATAAGAGATAACTTCGCAAAAACTTAATTTGTGAACTACATCACCACGGCACTCGACTATGACGTCAACCATATGACGTCAACTATGGTTGACGTAAAACCTGCCTCAAAGGGTAAAAGCCTCAAAGGGTAAAACCTATGCACTCGTAAGAATCGCGAAATGCAAGCTATCGAATATCGTCCCAATAATGCAAATCTATCGACTAGATGCTAATATGAATTGGTAGGGCTGTGCATGAGCGTCACCACCGACCGCTCCAACTAGGGGTCGAGCGGTGGTGGGGATCAGATCCTACCTGATATACTTTGTTGGGGTTCGACCTTACCTGGAAAACTGGTAAGCTTCGAGAGAGCAGGCCATATTCCTGAAGCTTCGCAGTTTCCGCTTCAGACAACATTTGAATCGGGTGGATATCTCGCCCGACAGTCATGCTACGGATCCGCCGTCTGGCGCAACCGTCGCGGTCAAAGCCATTATGGCCGGCGGCGTGCCCGTCGGGTCGGTCGTTTGCCTGTCTGACCTATCCTGAATGATGTGCTACCTTGGTAAGTTGGCTGTTGCAATGTTCAGCTCTTGTATAACATTGTGCATTACAAGACAGCAAGCATTGTGTCTTTCCCTGCAAGTGGCATTGTGTTTTTTTTTATAATGAGCTATCCATGCTAGGACACTAGCATGGATAGCATGAACAAAACTCGCAATCTTCATTGCGAGTTTTGTTGTCAGCCACTGAGTAAAAGGCAATGGTCGTTGGCACGGCAGGAATGTCAACCCGTAGAGGCTTACAAGCGTGGGACCCGAGGAATATCTTGACCATTTTACGACCGCTGAAAAACGTTGAAAAAAACGCGATAATATCTACACAGCAGGGAGGCAAAGCAATCTGCTGCTTGTGTCTGCGTTGGACAGGAGCATAGGCACATGCGAAGAGCAGAGGTTGAGTTTTCAAGCAGCTGAGCTGAAAATATTGATGGCAAAAAATCAGAAGGAAAGAATGCTAGACTCCAGGATCAAAGTTATTGAGCTTAGATATCTTATGTCAAGTGTGGGGGTCGGGGACAAAAAGACAGTCACGGTTTTACACACCTGGAAAATCGTTCCTGTGCTCTCGGGGCTGGACCCACCTGGAAACTGCAGATGGTGACGCCATTGGGAACGTGCGAGCTTAGAAAGAAAGAAAAATTCATGTTGTTTTTACTTTGACCTCATCTGTAGTATCGTCCGTTACCTCAGGGGTAAAACGTTTCACATTCCTAACAACGCATGGAGTATCGATAATAATTTGAATCAAGTCCATTCATATCTTTGTTGTTCCTATATACGATGGAAATTATACCCCCATCTCCCCATTGGCAAAATAATATATCAGCGACACAATGAGCTTGACTACTGACTCGACCTCTAGAGAGTGAGCAGTAAAACGTAGACAATTTTGTTTCACCAGAACAGATGAAAGACGGCGCTTCACGCCAGTAAAAACGGCCTTTCTTTACGCGGCCCCCCAAAAAAGGTTGGAAGGCAGATGTCAAACTATCCCCCTCCCAGTATGGGTATGGGTATGATCAGGGGCGTCGATTTGTATCCTTTTGTGGGGGCCATGACCCCACCAATGGTGATCTTGACCCCCAATGTTGATTTGGACCCACCCATAAGCCATGCTGTTTTTATGTTCATAAGAAAGCTAAAGGAAAAAAGTAATTAAAAAAGAAGAGAAAAAAACGTCATGCAGTACAGAAAACTTAGTTGATATTAACCAGAGTATTTTGTACTGTAAGGAAATAGATTAAGCTTAGATAGTGGACTGACTCTCCACCTTTTGCTGCAAAATTGAAAATTGCGCAAAAACAACAACAAAGTAACTGGATTTTCCTCCACTGTGGAAGTACAACTTGCATCATAAAATGCTGAGATTAGCAGATGCTGGTGGATTCAAGTGCGTCTATTTGTATCCTTTTGTGGGGGCCATGGCCCCACCAATGTTGATCTTGGCCCCCTCAATGTTGACTTGGGCCCCCCAATAACCACTGCTATATTTATGCTGATAAGAAAGCTAAATGGAAAAAATAATAGCACCATGCTACTTAGAATACTTAGTTGATGCCAACCAACACACTGTAATGAAATGGAACAGATTTGGATTGGATAGTGTATTGACTATCCACTTCTTCTACAAAATTTAACATTGTGTGGAAAAACGATGAAGTTGGATTTCCTTCCACTTTGCAAGCATAGCATACATCATAAAATATTGAGATTAGGTGATGCTGATGCATTTTAAACCAGATGGAATAAACAATTAGCAAAGCCACTAGACAACAATTGCATTGCCATAATGATGCTCGCACACATGGCCAATAGCAAAAGCACATGCATATGAAACTTGAACTGGATTCATTCCATTCTTAATTTCTGGTCAGTGTCAAACATGCACATAATCCGGTCACCAACAACAATGAGTCATTGAGATAGAGGATATACAGACTATATTTATCTTCAGGGCCAACCCATCACACCATAAGCTTGATGTTTTCCAAGATAGGTACCTACCCACCTGCATGCCCAATGGCAATGTGCATATATTCAATAATATGGGCATCATAGCCAATAATATCCAATGTATCTGATAGCTTATGATACCACGAAAGAAAAAGTGAATAAGAAGCTGCATGCACACTACTATAATTTATATTCTTGAAGAAAGTAAGCAGGCAGGTAGATCCTAAGCCATAGCTTACAAGAGTAGTTATACAAGGTCAGACCTTATCACCAAATAAATGAGATGGCCGTTCTTCAGAAGATCCAAGTTCGTAGCATCCGAGGATATTCAGTTACATAAATCAGTCTAAAGTTCAATTTGCGGTTGCGATCGATAAATAGGGCAAAGGTAAGACAGTTGTGCACCACAAACGCCCTCCGGAAACAGCCGACATCACCTCACGGTGGCAGGCTGGCTAAACACAACGACACACACACGACAGTTGTGGTGGCGCGAAGTGTTGAACCCGGTGGCCAAACTCATGTGACGTCGATCTGATTCGTTTTTTTGTACTTCATACCTTTTGATATATATGCAGATAGATATGGTTATCAAACAACTTGCTGATATTTAATGTAGTTTTAAAACGATTTGCTGATATTTAATTCTCAAAGGAACTGTAGAAGAAGTTCGCAGGTACGCTTCAACAAGTCTAGTGCATGTTTTCTCTGATTTGTGATCAGGGTTTATATGTAAATACCACATAACTACCATATTTGTATTCAAGAAGAGTTGGTTCAGTTTGTATTTCTTTATATTTGTATTCTACTGCTCTTTGCTTTCTCTGCCCAGGATTGGGGCACCTAATGTTGCATTTATGGCAGGGGTTGGCATACTCTTCGGTAAATTTACAGCTTAAGGTAATTTCTGATTTCTCCGATTTCTGTAATGCTATGCTTACAAGTGTGATGAACTTGCTGCCAGCACTCATTTTGTTAACTTTGTGTTTTAAGGCATTTTATGAATTCTTCGAATTTATCATTTCAGTGCAATGTTTATGAATGTGACAAAGATAATGGACCACTCATTTTCTGTACAGATGCCTACTTTTCAGGTGGTGAGCAAAATATCACCTTTTTCAAAAATTGGAGTATGTGCGACAATTCCAAATCAGTTTGCCCACTCACATCGCAAATCATAGGTACGCCACTACCATGGCATGATACAATTTGGCCTGTTTATGGCCCTGATCCGCCGCAATGGACTCAGCAGCCCTGTTCCACCACAGTGGAAGGTGTACTCCGCGATCCCGGTCCGCCTTAGTGGACGGCGTGCTCTGCGACCCTGGCCCGCCACAGTGGACGGTATGTACTTCACGACCCTGGTCCGTCATAGTGGACGGTGTGCTCCTGGGCACTCGTCCGCCACAGTAGACGGTGTCCTCCGCGGCCCTTGTTCGCCACAGTGGACTTCATGGTTGGAGAAAACGGATTTTTCCTGGATCTTTCCCACCCGTAGCATGATCCCCTTCCCAAAATTAGTCTCCATATTTTCCATTTGGACGTTTAATGGTGTTATTCGACAATGAATTGCCCTGTGGTAAAGTGCTCCAGATTCACTGGAAACTGCAAAGTGATATTCTCATGACACAGGAGTGAATGAAAATATCCTCCTCGACCATGAACTCGCCCAATCACAACTTTGGCTTCGCCGCTCCTTAATGTTAGGCTCCAATGAAATAGTTTCAACGATTGTCGTCACAGTTCAGGTCTGCTGTGCTCCGATACTCCATCAAGGCCTGTGTGCTTTAGCCTGCATCTAATCGCTGGAACATTTTTATTTAAGCTGGTTTGTGCTTGTTGGTGTGTGGAGTGAGGGGAAGACGCTGACAGTGACGATGACGATATATCCGAGCCCACTGTGTGAAACTGCAGTCGCATGTCATTACTCAGAGTTGTTATGTTGACATGCACTGTGCATCGCTCTTTTAATTATGCGTCTTCCCCAGTTATTGGACGATTTTCCTCGTTCGTGAGTAAGCTGAATAAACATAAACATACATATTGTCGGATACAAACTCAGAATATCTGAGATCTGAAAATATGGTGTGCGAAATCAGATTATTTTTTGTTAGGGGGGTTACGTGCGTTCGCACTTCGCCCCCCCCCCCAATATTTTTGAAAAATCGACACCCCTGATTCCATGGTATTCATGTTGCCTTATATTCCATCCTTGCCAATCCATGTATCAGATGTTTGACTTTCCTCAAACTGTCTGATGAACTTGGGAGATTAAATCACGTGTGAGTGCTGAAACAGATGAACTATCCCTGGATTCTTATGTTGCAGCATTGCATTGCACAGTTGCATACCGAGTGGGTGCATTGTGGGCAGTTCCTGACAGGTTGTGGGGCCCCCAAGAATCCGCCAGGCTCAGGAAAAAATGCGTCATGCTCCCTAGAAATCCCCCTTGGTCCCCAAAAAGTCGTACCGTGGCTCAGAAGAAATTCGCATTAGGTGTCCCCAAAAAGTCGCGCAGAAGCCTTTGATAATGACGCTGGGGCCTCAGATGTTTGCTGCTGGGTGTTGTGGTGGTAAGGAAAATCACGACGGGGCCACAAACGGTCGGGCCGGTGTCCCGTGAAAATCACGCTGAGCCTTTGGGTACCAAGAATTCTCGTTCGGGCTCATGGAAGTCACTAGATGCATGACAGGCCACACCGGGGCTTTAAAAGTCTCCCTGAGATCACCCAACAAATGAAGCCGGGTAACGAAAAACAGACCGGACACGAAAAAATCACTCTTGGCTCAAAAGGTTCCACAACAATGGCTCCAAAGTTCATAAAACGTGTTGCCCCCTCCCCCAAAAAAGAAGTGTCGTAGCCACTAAAACTAGCGTCAAGGTATCAAAACAAATGACCACGGTGCCCAAAAACCCGCACTTAGACCAAACAATTCAGGCTGCTTCATTTGAAAATCTCGCTGGGACCAAAACGCCGCGACGGAGCCCCACAAGTTGCAGCTGGCTACCCAAGAACCAATATTTACCCTGCTAGCAGACAAATTGCGTGAAGGATCCACAAGAAGAAGGCGTCGGACACCGGAAAAGATCCTGTGGGGCACAGCAAAAAAAAACGAGGCACCACGAGCCAGAATAATCGTACTGGGGCCCAAAAATATCCTGCAGGGGGCTTACAGAAAATAGACCTGACGCCAACAATCACAAGAGGACTCTTTCGAGTCGACCCGAGCATCGGAAACAAATCAGAATAGGTCCCGAAAGAAAATTATCCGAAGGCCTTTCTACTCTAGATGGTGCCAGCTGCGGGAAAACAACGCTGAGCGGCCGCGGTGGCGTACAAAAGGGAAAATGCTGCCCCACATCCTGAAGGGGTATGCTCCTAAGAATCGCGCCGGTTCCCCGAAAAACGCGCTGGGCCCCAGAAATTCGCAACAGGGGCCCAGAATTCGCGTAGCGGGCTGTGAATGCAGTGGGCACCGTAACACTTACACCAGGCTCCCCAAAATTTGCATCTGATTCCATCAAAATAGTGCTGGGGCGAAGCTAATTACAACACGACCTGATAACTCGCGACGACGCCCCAAAATATCGGGTACTGGACCCAGAATTCCGGCGGTAGTAACACAAATTTGAGTTGAGGCATCACAAATACTCCTCTGCAAGTACAGCGTGGCCACACAAAAGCATCTGAACTCGATAAAAAGTAAGCCGGTGCCCTATAAAATAAGGAGAAATTCCGAAGAATATATGTCCGATTCAGGAAAATTTATCCTAAGCCCCGAGCATGCCCCAGATGCCTTCAAAAAGTGCGTACGGGCACGAAAAGAGCGTACAGGAGTTGAAAATTGCGGCGAGACACGTAGCGCCAGGTGACAGAGAAATCATGCCGAGACTCGGACTTTAAAAAAAAAATTAGAAGTCACGAAAAGTTGCACCGAACCCAGAAAACGGTTCCGAGTCCCCCGGAACTATGCACCTGGGAACGAAATGTCACACCGTGATCCCGGAACTTATACCGAAGGAACCAAGGTTATGGTGGGGTCCACAAATGTGCGATAAATAAACGCCTCAAATAAACAGCGAAGCCCTGAGAGCACAACGGGAGGCCGAAAATGCGCCGGGCCCTCCAAAGCCCGAGTTTCGCAAAAAGCGGCAGGGCCTTAAAATATGGTTGGACCCGAAAAAAGCGAATTGGTCATAAAAAAGGAACAAAAAGACTGGGCACGAAATAAAGACATCGAGGTCTGCGAAAACGCACCGATACCTCAAGCATGTCACCGCTGTACAAAAAAAAATCAACAAAGCTCTAACAAGTAGCCGGGTCTCAAATATATGCCAGGCCCGTAAAAAAAATGGCTGGAGCTCTAAAAACACATCCGTGGACGAAGAAAAACACAACGGGTAAAACAGCGAAAACCTAGCTAGGGTTTCGGCTCGGTGGACAATCTTGGAGCATATTTAACCTAAGATATGAGGTGCATCAAAGCTCAGTGCATCATAATTTCTTAACCACGAGCAAATGTGGGAAGAAGAAAACTAATACATGGAATTAAATTCATCGAATTTTCTAAGCGAGCCGCCATACCAGTAAATCCACATGCCAAATATGGCACAGGACTATCATGTGACAGCAATCAGTAAAACGTTGGAGACCTAGCAGAAACTGGAGAAGCGCGCGCAGTGTGGCAGATACGCCGAGTGCGCAAGGTGCGCAAGGTACATATGCACGACTGTTGGCGTTTTAGCGACCCTGCGTGAGTAATCGGGATGCCTGAAACCGGGAAATGTTACATTTTTTTGCGATTTGTACCGGTTAATTTCAGCAGTGTGAGGTGACTTATGAAGGGGTACGAACACAATATTTTGTTAACATGATCGGGGAGTTCGTGTTGAAATCCGGTGATTCAAAAGTGATGGTGACAGATTTGGCCCAATCGAAAGGGCAGCTAAGTTGGTCAGTAATTATTCTTCAAAAATAAAATAAAATAGTATCTCACTGACAAACATAGTGGTCCGTGGACTTAATAAAAAATTGGAGTCCGTGCGACAATTCCAAATCAGTTTGCCCACCCCCGTCGCAAATCCTAGGTACGCCACCACCATGGCATGATATAATTTCACCTGTTGATGGCCCTGATCTGCTGCAATGGACTCAGCAGCCTTGGTCCACCACAGTGGAGAGTGTACTCCGCGACCCCGGTCCGCCGCAATGGGCGGAGTGCTCTGCGACCCTGGTCCGCCACAGTGGACGGTGTGTACTTCATGGCCCTGGTCCGCCATAATGGATGGTGTGCTCCTGGGCACTCGTCCGCCACGGTAGACGGTGTGTTCCGCGGCCCTGGTTCGCCACAGTGGACTTCATGGTTGGAGAAAACGGGTTTTTCCTGGATTTTTCCCATCCGTAGCATGATTCTCTTCACAAAAGTATTCTCAGTGTTTTTAATTTGGACGTTTAATGGTGTTATTCGACAATGAATTGCCCTGTGATAAAGTGCTCCGAATTCACTGGAAACTGCAAAGTAATATTCTGATATCACAGGTGTGAATGAAAATATCCTCCCCGACCCTGAACTCGCCCAATCACAACCTAGGCTTCGCCCCTCCCTAACGTTAGGCGCCAAGGAACTACTTTCACCGATTGTCGTCGCAGTTCAGGTCTGCTGTGCTCCGATACTCCATGAAGGCCGGTGTGTTTTAGCCCGCATCTAATCGCTGCAACATTTTTATTTAAGCAGGTGTGTGCTTGTTGGTGTGTAGAGTGAGGGGAAGGCGCTGACGGTGACGATGGCGATATATCCGAGCCCACTGTGTAAAACTGCAGTCGCATGCCATTACTCAGAGTTGTTATGTTGACATGTACTGTGTGCCGCTCTTTTATTTATGTGACTTCACCAGTTATTGGACGCTTTTCATCGTTTGTAAGTATGCTGAAAAAACCAGAAACATACACATCGTCGAATACAAACTCAGAATTTCTGAGATCTTAAAATATAGTGTGCGAAATCCGATAAGTTTTTGGTTGGGGATGTGCGTTGGCACTTCGCCCCCCGCCCCAATGTTTTTTTTTTTTTAATCGACACCACTGGGTATGAGCATGGTGTACGGGCAGTAGCTCGCGTGGTAATGATGTTGAACAAGTACATATAACGATATCTACCTGAAGTTGGTTAACAATACAATGGTGAGTATCAGCTTGGCTCCTTTAAAGAAAATCAGAACCACAAAACCGTAAAATTAGTACGGGTTTCGTCCTAACCAGGGTCATCTTTCATTGCAAGGGCGAAGTTCGATCCCATAAGGTTTTTTTGCGGAGAAAGGAATAGATAAATCGACCTGCAAAATCATTGCTTCACCTACTTAGCTATACATAATTCAAGTTTTCATAGGATGGAAAATCGTTCTTAACCCGCGCCCTGGAGCGGGGGGGGACGAAATCCGCCCACCCCTCCGGTTTTTCGTAGATAACTCTAGATTTTACCGGCTAATATGCGCCATTGTTTGTGTACCTGCCAATAAATGACTGGCACGTTGTTTGAAGTAAGAAAAATGAAAATCGACTGACAATTTTTCGAGTTAGGGCTCGCTAAAGTTAAAAAAAAATTATCAGCGCCAGATCACAAACATCGTCGCTGATGCGCTTCCCGTATATTAGCAAAACGAAAGTGTTCTTGGCAAAACTAGCGACTTGTTTGATGTACATTGTCATGCTATATTGTTCCAGAGTCATGTCAAGTCACCGAAGTCAAGTCAGGTCAAGTTCATAACAGGTTAACACACGCCCTAGAGGGGGTATGGCGAAATCCGCCAATCCTTCCGATTTTTCGTACATAACTCCATATTGTACCGACCGATATACGCCAAATGTTTCGCGTACCTGCTTAGAAATGACCGGCGCATTGTTTAAAGTAAGAAAAGTGGAAATCTACCGAGAAGTTTTCAAGTTAGGGGCCGTTAAAGTAAAAACAATTCGCAGCGCCAGACCACAAAAATCGGCGCTGATGCGCTTCCCGTATATTGGCAATAGGGAAGTGTTCTTGACAACACTAGCGACTTGTTTGATGCATATTGTCATGTTATATAATTTAAAAGTCATGTTAGATCGCCGAGGTCAAGTCAGGTCAAGCTCATGATAGGCTAATGGAACCAAACTTGGTCAACTGGAATGTGTCATAAATGCCAATGACTGTCTTGCGATTGATGTCACTTTACATGTTACTCCCTATGCATCCCGAAATCTACTGTCATTGTGTGCCTAACCATACTTTATTCATGTATTTCACTCCTTTATTTGCGAAGCCGATTGTGCCGAGCCGCCCAACGGAGCAGTCGGGATTGGAGACCGGTTCCGGTAACTGGAGCAGGTAATGACCTAATAAAGTGCTCCTATATAGGTAACCTGAGGTCAAATGGCGGACCTGACATCCTTATTGCATCATTAGTAATGTCCAAAACATCATTAATGCCAATTTTGGAGCATTTAAACACAACCACAGCGATCCATAACAATGACAAGCCAAGCCACGCAAAACCAGAAAATTTTGTTATTTTGACCTCATTTGACCTTTAAGATATTGACCTAAGGTCATTAACTTTGCACACAATAGAGTTCACTATCGTGCCCATCCACCCTGTGAATTTCGTTGCTCTAGCCTTCATAGGAGCTGAGATCTTAGGGGGGGAATCCGCTCCCCACCCCTCCAGTGCGCGTTATTTTCAGAGGCCCTCCAGGGCGCGTGTTAATATCGGCCAGTAGCTTTTTGAAATTAAAGGCTTGAAAATCAAAGTCCTTCGCATCCTAGCAGCAGCGAACTTTTCACCGTGTTGTTGCCGTTTCTCGTGGTATATGGATCAAAACTGGCAGCGAATGGTCTTCTGGATCACAGAAGTTCTCCGTCACAATTGTTAAGCTGGATCAATACATGCTAAGTAGAATCAAAATCCTCCATATTAACCTATTTTGATAAGTTGATCTCAACTGACCAGATACTACCCTGACTTTGTTGACCTCGTGCTTCTGACGTTTTAGTTGCATCACTAGCTATCTTGGCTTCCCAAATCGGAACGGAATGCACCCGACTCACCTCCGATGCGCGTCACAAGCGGTGGCCACTCTCTGTGGCTAGCTGTGCGTGGTCATTATCTGGTCGTGTCCATTACCTGTGCGCCGGCATTATCTGTGCGTGGTCATTATCTGTGCGTGGCCATTATCTGTGGGTGACCAGTATGTGTACGTGGTCATTATCTGTGCGTGACTATTATCTGTACATGACGATTATCTGTGTGTGGCCATTATGTGTGTGTTGTGGTAGAAAATGCCTACGTTAAAAACCAGGGTTCTTACCGTTACCTAATAAGTCAATTTGGAATTTCATTCTCCAACATTGCCTAACTAATTGGAAAACAGTCGAAGAAGATACACTAGAAATGTGTTGATAACGACTGTCAAGCCACTGGTCACCTGCGGTGTGGACTGCAGTCACTGGTATATGGTGACCATCGACCAGCCCACACTGCAGCCGCCCAACGACTAGCCCACACTGCAGCCGCCAGCCGGTAGCGCTGGCGGCTGGCTGGGCCGACTGACCTCGGCGGCGGGGTCCGACTGTGTCGCTCCGTCGGCGCGGGCCGGTCTCGGTGTAGCAGAGGCCGCCTCCGGCTGATAGATAGTCGTTGGCGTCATCAGCTGCCGGCCTCGTGTCGTGCCGTACGTGCTGACTGGCCGTCTGGTGGTCAACAAGGCGCCGTATCAGCGGTACAGTCGACGACGGGCTGTCACTGCACTGAGCCAGCGGTACGGGCGACGACGGGCTGTCATTGCACTGGGTCAGCTACAGCTGGTCGCCGACCACACGCGCCGCGTCCTCTCGCAGTTGCGCCACACCAGGCGTCACTTGCATGACCCGACCTGAGGTGGGCGGCCGGCCGGCCGGCCGGCCGGCACCGGTGGCCAGCCAGGTGTGGCTGGTACCATCCTGACCCCCGTGACCGCATTAGCACACACGGAGCCGTAGTCCCCACGAAATCCTGCCGACCACAATTTGCAGCCAGCATCAGTGGCAAACGGCTCCACCAGGCGCCGGCGAGCAGGCCTTGCTACCGCGGGCTTCTGGGAAGGTGGCCAGGACGTGACAAACAGCCGACCACCAATGCATGAATCGTCAAATATAGATGGAAGCCAGATTTAGCTCGGGCTCTTCAATGCTATAACGGGATCCGGTAGTGGTTGTGTTCGTTCGCGCCGATTCACATCTACGTGCCTTTTTGGGATGTGAAGGGGAGATGGTGTCACAGTGCACCCCCGAGTTACACTATGCGCGCTAAAAATGTCTACATCCCGGCTCTATCTGCCGACCAAATTTGCGGGCGTGTTTCGCGCCTAGTTCGCACACCGCGTTGATCCCGGACTGAATAATTAAGCCTAGGAATAAAAGCAAATAATTAAGATCTTCGCTGACGTTGAACGGCTTCTTGCGTTGATGGCTCATACTAAGCCGGCTACCCGGGCGAAAGGAGGTCCCGTTGAAGACAAGCAGATTGTGGCTGTCACTCAACACAAGATTGCCACTGCAGTCTTGACCAATTCTGATTGTCTTGTGTGTAGGGGCAAGTCCATTGTCCACAACGGGATCTGCTTCAGCTAAAGTAGCCGCCTTTGGAACCAGAAAAGGGCATCGACATCGACCAGGACCATAATATATAACAACAGGCAAATATGCAAAACTAATAAGCAATCAAAAACTGGGAAAAAAAATCCTCTAGTTCGTTTTGTTCCACCCCTAAAGATAAGCAAACGCTCCCGAGCCGTCCCGGGGGTCGTTGACGACCCCCCCCACCCCATTTCGCGGACAGTGAAAGAACGGCGCGTGGAAGCGCGCCGAAATTTGGCATACGTTTCCTACATCAATTTGGCATGTCGTGCTAAAATTTTGAAGTCGGATAAACTAGGGTCAACGAGTTAGTCAAGGTCAAGTGAGGTCACCCTCAAAAAACCTAAACCAGACGTCACGCTTTAACGGATAGATACTTTAATGAAACGTTCAACGTTTGCATATTAGGGATGCTATCATTAGGGATGCAACAAAACGCAACAAAGAAATCATTATTTTCCCAATTTTTTATTACTTATTAATTTTGTATATTTGTATATATTTATATATTTTGTATATTTATATTTTATAATTTTGTTCAGTAAAGTTAAAATGGAATATTATGTCTAAAGTAGGCATTTCTTTATTTGAGCAAGTTGAATTCGAACATTTTTTCCCAGTCCGCTCTACCCATTAGAAAATCAAAATTAAAGAAAACTTGAACACTCAAAATTGTGAAATTTCAAACAGTTTTTTTTTTTGGTGGCCAAAAATTGTCTAGTCCTGGTCGATTTCTCTTTCCTTTTCTGATTCCAAATATTTTTTTAATCTCCCTCAATATGAACTTACCAGAGGCACAAACATAAGTCGTGAAAACCTAGCGCCCCTAGTGACGTCGCTTTTTGTGGGTGGTGGTGTCTGGCCATACGGGTCGAATGCTTTCCGATGACACCTATTTCGTTTTCGTGCGACGCTAAGTTTGGAGATTAGAGGGGGTCTCTATCGATCCCCCCCGGGGCAGGGTGTGAGGATCTGACCGGAGAGACGGGGCTTAATATGGCCATGTCCGTCCACGGCAAATAAATTGCTGCTGTCACTGAATACAAGGCCCGCAATTCTCAGCGTCTTGTCATGAGTGACAGCGACAAGCTCTGCCCTGAAGTGGGCCTGCTTGTGCCTGGGTGGCCCGCTTAATATGAGTCCATCAGCATACAACGCCGCCAGTGCCCTCAGCGAGGATCCTAAGTGTTTGCCTATATACTTTCGATCGCCTCTTGCCAGTAAACTCTTTCGAACCCCTTTGCCACCAAACGAGCATATGGTGCAGGAGACCACACTACGGCGATGTGGTCTCTACCTCCGAGTGACGAAGTTTGGAACTGCGGATCTCTATTGTCGACTAAATCAGGAGGCATTGTCCGTAAGCCGACCAGAATGCTTCCATCCGACTTCGAGCTGAATTTGGTTCCTGTGCATAAGACGCCCTGTAGTTGGCATCTGATGGCACCACGAGCTGGGTCTGGCTCTTGTGTCATACGACGCCCTGTAGTACCTATGCACATGAAAACGACTTATCAACCCCTAAAACAGAGGCGTCCATTTCGACCAATGGCCATGAAAATTACCTTTTGAAGCTTACTCTGCGGTGGGCTATGTTATGGCCATTCACTTGGCTCACCTGACCCCGCCCAGCTTGGATTACCTGACCGCACCCAACCGGGATCACCTGACCCCGCCCAGCCGGATCACCTGACCGCACCTAGCCAGGATCACCTGACCGCACCAAGCCGGGACACACCTGGCCGCGCCGACTGCATCAACAGGCTGCGAGACGTCCGGCTCGGTTGAGTCGTCGGCCAAAGCCGTCCGTCCCCAAAGGCTGCCATCTGTGAACGAACGGGAAAACCTAAGTGACGGCCTTCGGTGCACTCGCTGCCAGTGTCCCTGGCCCACTCACATTTATAGTAAGGCATCATGCAGTTTTTACTGGAAAGCTGTTGCGGGTCAAGTAAGGAAAATAAGATTGAAGAGGTACCACAGTACCAGTTCATGATAAACTTCTTGCTAATAAAACGAGCATTCTTTATGATAGCTTGGCAGCCCGCGAAGACACATACACGGGGCGGGGATGGCCGAGTGGTTAAGGCGTCGGGTTATGGGTACCAAAGGTCTCTGGTTCGACTCTAGCGCCACTCAGGACATTTCCCAATCCTGCGGCCCACCGGCAAAAGTGTGAGCGGCGCCATTCGTGTGCATAAAGTGTGTCGTGAACCAACCAATAAACAAACAAACGAAGACGCATACACTTTGAACATATGGCACCACAAGGTCCCACTGGTCCTTAACGGGTTAATGCGCCCAATTTGCACGCAAGTGTAGGAATTTCATAAATGAGTAAACCACATTCCGAAAATTCTGCACATTGCACTCAAATTTGACATGCGTATTGCAGTTTTGACAGAAGAGCCCAATTGTGGAAATAGTGCATGCAATTTCGGCCGATGCGCATTGAAAAACAACCCAATCGGACTAAATCAGACGCAATTTTGCTGAAATCTGGCTCGTCTGCTGAACAAGGTGCACGAATCTCAAACTCAAATGGACTATGCCGGAATGTCGAATTAGCCTGGATGCTACGCTGCGACACTGTCATTTTTCCCCCACCGCACCTGCCAAGTTTACTCCGCATGCCACCGTCCAGCACGGCATCCTCCCTCCGCCTGACAGTATACGCTCGGCTTCTGGGCTCGTAAGTCACGGCACATGACGTCATGACATGTAGCCGACGACGGCTGGCTGTCCCAGAAGTCATACCATAAAATCCTCTTTGGACCCACAATTCAAAGGAACTATTGTAATGAAAACTGTTAATAATGAAAATTAAAATGCGACATCTAATTTTGAGTAAAGGAATTATAGCTTGAAACGCTGTGGCAAGGGGGTTATCAAGCTTCTACAGACGTGACGGCAAGGCCGGGTCGCTCAGATGACGTTTCTTCGCATACCCACAGGAGCAAACTCGCTCGAGCTCCGCTCTCGCTCTTAATGCCTGCTCCGCGACGTCTTCCGGCAATTATTTACCAGCTCATTGTCTTCAAATGTATGGGCTTTAGTTGCACACCATCATCTTGTCACTGTTACACAATATAAATACCGTTCTTGAAATCACTATCGTTAGCTTCACGTTCAAAATTAGTCAAGAACCCAACATGCTGCAAGACATGCCAAACCAGTTGCCCAAAAGGTTGCAAATATAATGAAGCCCTCACCTTCTCTGTTTGTTGTCTGCGGCAAGGGTGTGTCCGCGCTCCCCTTAGATCGGGGAGAGTGCTGATGAGGTGTGGTCAGTTGCGATATTTCATTCGATGTTTGAGACTGGCTGGCTGACCGAGGAATCACGCGCGTTCTCCTCTGCAGATGAGGCGAGCGAGGTACGGCATCAGATGATTCTGGGATATCTCGAATGACCGTTTTCCCCTGAGACAGCGAGTTCTGCGACTTGCATGGAGAACGGGGAACTTCGCGATAGACCGGTCTCCTCGAGAGCCTTGGCGACGGCGACACCGAAGTGGCGAACTTCGTCATACCATCGGAAGCCGGCTTTCTGGGAAGCTTCGGTGAGGGCGGCGGCCGGTTGGTGTCGTGTGGGGGAGACCACCGAGGTGTTCGCGGAGATGGCGGGAGTTTGCCAGATGAGCCCGGAAAGGCCAGTTTTCTGAGCTGTCTTGGAGATGTCAGGGTCCGATTGCTGGAGCCTGAGGGATCGCCACAGGGCATCGATCCGGAAGGCTTGGGAGCGACAGTCGCCCGACTGGCCAAGTCCGCGGGACCTCTCTTGGAAGAAACATCGTCTACCGACCGGCTTGCCATGTCGGATACACTGGTCGGACACACATCTTCACTGTCGGCGTGTCTGGATATCACACGCGCCGACGCGGCGCTGCTCGGTGTGTCTTCCCTGCCGCGCAGGTGGCTGCGCAGCCCCGAGTCCGTGCTGATGATGTTGAGCAAACTGTCGGTGGCGACCACGCGCACCGTGTCGTCATCAGAGTCGTCATCCGCCTCGCCCTCCCAATTGTCGGACAGACGGGCCGACGCGCCGTCGCAACCGCGGTGGGGCCGCGCCGGCCAATGCTGCGCGACGTCGGTGCCACAGACGCGCGGCAAGGAGCCGGTCCAGCCGGCGGCGCGAGGCCGCAGCAGTAGCCGGCGCAGCTCTGTCTCTGTGACGCCGGCGTGACGCGCTACCTGCGCCACGGCCGCCGCCAGCTGCAGGTCGCGGTCGCGGCCGCCGATCGGCCAGCCGGCGACGCCCGGCTCCGACAGGGTGCTGCGCACCGACTCTCGACTGTCGGAGCGCAGCATGCGCCAGCCAGTTTCCGGCTCGACGCCAGCCGCCAGGAACCGAGCCTCAGGCCGACCGGCGCTCGCTGCGTCCAGGTTGTCGCACGTCTCCGTTAGCCGGCCGACCAGGTCAGTCTGCAGCGCGCGCAGACGGCGGCCCGGCAGGCCAGGCGCGGCCGGCGCCGCTGCCACCAGCCGCGGCACCCCATCGGGCCGCGCCGCCAGCAGGTTCTTCAGAGCGGCGCTGCTGCCCATGGCGATCATCTGGTGCCGGCTGTGGATAAGCGAGCGCAGCATGGAGACGGCTCCCAGCTCCCAGAGCGTGCGCTGGTCCTCGGCGCAGCGCGCCGACAGGTTCCACAGTGTGCCACAGGCGTTGCTGACGATAGTCAAGCTGGACGACTTGAGCTGATGCAGCAGGGTTTGCAGGCAGTTGTGATCGCGCAAAGTTTGCCTGCATAGCCAGATTCAAGTGTCAGTGGATAGTGGCTTCAGGGGAATTAAAGATTTCTCGAAGAGGAAGGGGGAGGGATTTTTTAGGTGTCCATAAAGGTCATTTGCGCCGCCTTTAAAGGAACACGTTACATATCTATCTATGAAAGTGAGTGTTACGATCAAGGTACAGGCAAGTGGACACTTGCGCTAAGGGAATTTTACGTTATACTTTGTGCGAAGTTTTTGGGTGCTGAAGGCTGGGTTGGGGATGTCTTCTTGATGTCTAACTGGTTTTAATTTTATTTTACTCCTCCACAGAACAATTTGTGGTTTGGGTGGGGCTGGGGGGTTTTGAGAGTGTCGCGTTGATTTTGCCAGGGTGCCGGCTTTAGCCTACTCCTATCGAAGAGCACCGAGGGATTTTTACCGTGCGGACAAGGAGGCAATTGTCCACACCGCCTCTCACGCCGGTTGCCGCGTGTTAGTTATTAGTAGTTGGTTAGTCTAAGCATGTCGTGCAGGGTTGTCAGTTGGATTAGTACGGTGTTTGACAATTTGGCTCTTCTACGTCCGCTGTTCCTCTGGGTAGCCATTTACGTTAGGAGTCGGAAGGCAAATCGGCTCATCTACGTCCGACGGCTCCTCTGGACAGTCGTTTTACGTTAAGCTACTTTTTTCATTTCTTTTTTGTTTTGGTTTTGGTTTCTATGTTTTCCTAAAGCAAGTCGGCTCATCTACCTCCGACGGCGCCGCTAGGTAGCCAATTATTCCCAACTGTGAAGCAAATCGGCTCATGTACGTCCGACACCATGCGGGGATGGCTATTTAGGTGTTTCCTACGAGTGTTTCGCGGTCATGTATTGCAAGTTGGTGTGAACGTTGGTGGTGTGTTGCCTAGAGAGCTCCTGTTAATTCTGCGGCATACGGATATTCAAATAGCAATTGAATGAGTTCTGCGTGTTTATCACCGAGAAACGATGGAAGCGATAGGGAGCCCTTTCTCTGGCAGAAGGCCTTAAGTGGTTGTCTCTGAGAGCTAAAGCTACTGCAGTTTAGCAGGATGTGGCGTATGCTTAACGTGGCGTTGCAGGTGTCGCAGTGAGGTGTTGTGTGTTGGTCATCCTCTAATCGAGGCTGTGTTAGTTTTGTGCAACCGGTTCTAAGTCTACTGAGGATGTCTTTTTGTTGGTGAGACTGATTTTATGTGTTTCATGTGCCTATGGTTGGTTTTATTACGTGGGCGTGGTTGGATTTGTGCTGTGTTGAGTTGTGTTGTGTCCATGTGTTCAGTTGGTGTTGGCGAATGCGGTGTTGTAGGTGTGCTTTGCAATCGTCTACCGGATATTCCACGCTGGGGTAGGTGTTCGACGATAAGGCTTGCTTTGCGAGCCGGTCTGCTTCTTCGTTACCTGGGATGTTGGCGTGGCCCGGAATCCAGAGGAAGGAAAAGCTCATGTTTACGTTATGGGCCACGATTTGTTGGATTCGATCAATGATGTGATGAGGACAGTCGTGGGTGTTGCTAATTTACTGTAGGACGGATTTGGAGTCAGAGCAAATCACTACGTTTCTGACTTTTCGCTTAATGAGAATGGAAATAGCGGCCAGAATGGCCATTGCTTCAGCAGAGAAGATGGAGAAGTTATCCGGTAGACGTTTGGAAAGTCTGAGACCTGGTCCAATGTTGCCGATGCCTACCTTAGACTCGTGTTTCGACCCATCCGTGAATACGAGTGATCTGTTATTGTTGTCATCGGCGAACTCGTGGGAGGCCTAGAATCTCCGCCGATGTGAGAGTGGCTTTCTTCTCCGAGAGCAAGTACTCGACCTTTGGTTGACTGAAAGTCCAGAATGGCCTAGTGGGCGGTCGAGCTGCGGTGGATGGCATTGTGAGGTTAAGATCTGAGAGAGCCGTGGCAATTTGAATGTTATATGGTGGAAGTTTGCGCGCAAATCGGCTCTTGTATCTGTCAGGCAGGAAGCAGCGCTGTGCCGGATGATTTTGAATGGTTTGATTTTGATGTGGTAGCGGCACATCTGTTGTGTCCTCCTGCGGTGGAGTGATGGTGTGTTTGAGTCTACTAGAAGACTAACTATCGGTGTAGCGCTAAGAGCGCCTGTGACTCCTCTGATGCAGCTCTGTTTTTGATGACTTCTAATTTTTTGCTATGACTTTCTGAAATTGTGGGAAAAAATTATGCTGTTGTATTTTATGATTGGTCGTATGATTGATGTGTACAGTCGCAGAAGTGTTTTCCTGTCTCCGCCCCAGTCTGTGCCTGCAAGTGCACGCATTATGTTGACGCGCTTCGTGCTTCGCTTCGTGATGTCGGTGATATGGGTGTTGAAACTGAGTTTTTCGTATAAATGCACTCCTAGGAACTTGAAACTTTTAACCTGCTCGATGGCTTTGCCATCGATTTTAAGCAACGTTTTCGGTGTGGGACGAAGACGACTGTATGTGACAGTGGACGATTTTTCTGCGGACAAGGTGAAGCCCCAAGTTTTGCACCACTTTGTAATGTGGTCTTGTCTTGCTTGAATGTTTTTGTTTCAGCTTTAAGGAAGCATTGTGATGTCCAAATTGCTATGTCGTCCGCGAAAAGTGAGCATTGAAGTGAAGTGTCCCCATGGTCGGCAAGTATGTCGTTGATCATGTTGACGAAAAGGCTCGGTGAAAGCACGTTCCCCTGAGCCAGGCCCTGCTCCTGAGTTGTGGTGTTTGATGTGGCACTGCCCCATGGGACCCTAAGAGTCCTATCTCTGAGGAAGTTGAGAATGAAGTGTGCCATGTGTCCGCGTAGGCCTATCTTATGGAGTTTGTGTCAGCGCTGACTTGTGTACTCGGTCGAACGCGGCAGTGATGTCTAGGTAGGCAGCTATTGTTGTGCGTTTAATGTATAGACCACTTTTGATGTCATGCACTAACCCAATGAGATTGTCTGTAGTTGATTTTGCGGATTTTTTAAAGTGCCTTTAACTACCGAACCACGCAATTTGTGTCCGAATGACAAATAATTCACTACTATCATAAGCACCGCAGCGAGCTTCAATTTGTTCCGAGTACGTGAAGTATGACTTCCTGGTTTACAGTAACCATTTCTGTGTGTTTTGTGTTTGCCTCCTGACAAAAACAAGTTTCACAAAATGCCCTGGGAAAAAGCTACCCAGACATAAAATTCGACATCAGCCTCAACACTCTTCGTTGGATCATCCCTCAAAACATCTTGAGTGTTTTCTTTAATACTACCTAATCCATCGAGCCTCATCCATAGAGGGCAATTTAAAGAAGTTCCAACCTTTCCCGTACGATTAGCCTGGGCCACGTGGATACACACCGACTGTAGCGTTCAACGCACGTGATGCGGCACCCTTCACCTGTAATCTTCTCTGCTGGCGATGTGGCTCGACACGTTCCGGATAATTCCTCCCCCATTCTCGACGATGAAAGTCGTGTTCGACGGCGATTCGTACGTCAGTGCCTTCACCAGGAAGGCCAACGCACCGTCTACGGCACATATGTCCGCCTGCAATGTCACCACATTCGGAAATCAGACGATCTTCCCGTCCTCCTCTCCAGAGCTAGCTGGCAATCGGCTAAGGTCTGGTGAGAACCACTAGCCACGGCTGAAATATATCAAGTGGTTAGAACCGGCCATTCCGAAACGTCGAATAATTCGTGCCTCAACCAAATCGAGAACAGCTGGTACCCATCAGGATGACAATATCACACCTGACGATATATTTAGGGATTTACAAATTAAATACCAGATGAAAGCCCTAAAAACCTGAACTACATCACTTTCAGAAAACCAGGTAACCCAGAAATGAATTATCATCCTCCAGGTAGTGCCGAACACCTGCACTGGTGAAGACCTCTTATCAGACTTTGGTCTACCATGCAGTTTAAGGGTCCATGCTGTGTTGTGTACATCATATGCTTGCTATTGAATTTTCCACGAGCAGGATGCCAAGCATCTAACACCCTGCCTCCAATCACAGAGCCTCCAGCCGGAACGCCAGCGAGCTCCAACGCGGTACCGACCTTGTTCATGCCGCAATGTGCCGACAGGTTCCAGAGTGCGGACAGTGTCGACTTGAGACTGGACTCGCGCTGGGCGGCCATGGCGGCCTGCGTGAGGGCGGTCACTGCACCAACCTCACGCAGCGTCTGCTTACTGGCCGCGTCCGCCCGCCACGACAGGTTCCGCAGCACGCTGGCCGTCACCTGGCACGGGTGGGGTCAGGTCTCATCAGGTCAGCTGCCCTGTCTGCCTGCTCGACACAGGTTCCGCAGCACACTGCCGGCCACCTGGCATATGTCGGGTCAGGTCGCATCAGGTGAGGTGCGCTGTCCATCAGGTATGACTGGGCCCGTGAGGTTGGGTGGCTTTTTTGCCAAGCCAATGACCAATCTAGCTCTCTGTTTTGTGAAAACGTGCAAAAAGGCCGAGAAAGCAAGGATTGGTCAAGTATTTCCTCGCTTATTTCCTCACCTCTATCAGGTCTTCGTTGGGAAAACGCTTGACCCGGGTGGCCTCCTCGTTCGGAGAATAACTGAACTAGATTAGCTTTCTCGAGGAAGTACTGACCTGGCTGAGTTCCTCATTGGGTGAGTGTAACTGGGCCACAAGAGCTCTCATGAACTCCCTTAAGCCGCAGAGGAGCGTCTTGTTGGTGCCGTCGCCGAAGGTCAGGTTGGTCAGTGTCATACCGGCGAACCTGCCGCCGAAGGTCAGGTTGGTCAGTGTCATCCCACCGAAGGTCAGGTTGGTCAGTGCCATGCCAGTGAACCTGCCGCCGAAGGTCAGGTTGGTCAGTGACATGCAACCGAAGGTCAGGCTGATCAGTGTCATGCCAGCGAACCTGCCGCCGAAGGTCAGGTTGGTCAGGTTGGTCAGTGTCATGCCGGCGAATCTACGGCCGGAACAGAAAATCGGCCGAACAGCGAACGACGCTCGGCAGAAAAGACATATCATGAAGTGGTAGTCATAACGTAATGCTGAATACGGAGTTGACTCCTGCGGAATATCAAAGGTCTTGGAAGGTGATGAACAGCAACCATGATCATTTGTTAGTGTACCGTTCGAAGCACAATGGCGCATTTTCAAGCATAGTCATGTATACAAGGGGGATAATGGTACAACAGTCATGCTGCAATCAAAATACATGCCACATACTAGCATAGCGGATAGTAGATAGCTGTAATGCTTAGTTGCACTTACTGCTCTGCGTGCAAAAAGCTAAAAAGCTCGTATTGCTCGTGTTGCTTGTATTAATAGTAGCATCGAGCTCATTGTTAACCCTCGCCCGTATAGGGGGGAGGGGTGCAACCCCCTTTAGGTTTTTTGTGTATTCCTTCCAAACCGATGAACGGATCGCTCTGAGATTTTCAGTACCCTTTATGGCAACCTTTTGACGACTTTTGGTGATTTCTTTTGGAGGTCATGTCAGGTCACGGAGTTGTGAGATCATAAAGGGGAGCAACTCCGACCAGTTTTCAACAAATACGTCATTATCGCACGCATTTTTTACGTACTTAGCGTAACTATGGGCATATAATAAAAAAATACTGATGCCCAGACGGGTTCTCATTGAAAAATAATGTTCCAAAAATCGGTGAGCTCGGTTGACCTCGTTTGACCTTTCGACCTTTTTAGCTCTCCCACGGTAATTTTTCGTACTGAATTCGAAATCAGCGTCCATGTTTACCCTAGGGAACTTTAAACTTAGAAATTGTAACCACTTTTTAAAAAGTTGGATATTTGGGGTCACGGCTTTGACCTCATCTGTGTTTTTTATATGTTGTATAATTTTGATATATTGGTCCGATCACATCGTGTTACATGTCGCTATGTTCGCAAGGTACAAATAAACATATTTCCGGAAATTTCGTGCATATTTAGACAGTAGTTTCGATATAACTGACGATTTTCTTAGGAAAATACCCAAAAAAAATCAATCTTAAACATTTCACCTGACCTGGAGGGTCAAACATTGACATTAGAAGGTCATACTTAATTCCAATCGCGAGATCTCGACCAGATCTATAACTTTGGTATTTGGTTCGTTTTCGTAACATGCACGGTTTCAAATCGCCAGGGGGGGGGGTCATACCCCCTATACGACCGAAGGTGGTAAAATGCCGCATAATGGCAAGGGTTAATATTGCTGTACCTTCGCATGCGACTATAAATCGAGCTGTCGTCTGCCATTTACTGGACAGATTTTACGTTGCGTAAAAAGGCGCGCGTTGCGGGTTCTTCATCGCGTTGGCCCTGTGCAAACTCTTTGAAGTTGTCAAAGGCTGTCCAGATCTTGAAATGCGGTCAATTGGCCCAAGAATATGGCATATGTGATATCTAATGCACTTGGTTTCATCCTCTATGACCACCTAGCAACAGGTAACATTGTGTCACGTCACGACCTAATATGCCCTTTTTCGGAAAACATGATGAAGAATACATGACGTAAAATTATGTTACACGCTCAAGTGAAATTCAACGTCCCATAGGTTCCGTCCGCGCTGGGCAGAGCATAGCCATCAAGTGATCTATAATTTGAAACTCCCGCGTAGTGATGCGTAGTTATAAACTGGGTAGAATAAACATGAGAAATGGTGCGGAAAACAATTAACAATAAAAACGTCGTTCATCGCACGAGAGCTATTTCAGCGATCATGTACAAACATATTGTATTAGTGGTAGAATACTACACGTTTCCGCAGTGTAGCATCATCAAGAGGTTTTCAACTCTTGATGATTGCCTCCTTGACTGCCGAAACATCGAATATTTTGCCACGAATACAATATTTCAGAATGGTTACTAAACTAACTCCTATCGGATAATGAGAGTTTATCTTATTATGCATTACTTGCTCCATAGTTACGAGAAGCCGAGATCAAATTAAAACTATTTTGCATCATATCAAGTAGAATGATACAACGCTAATCTCTGAGAACTCCCACAGTCCACGTAAAACTCAAGAAGCTGTTTGCTGTTCCATCAAGAGAAAGTACGAACATGAGTTTATATGCTCATACATGACAATTTGATGGTTGGATGCACATGAATACGGAATGGTCCTTTCCGGATTCATGTGCATGACCAATGTAGTCGATGCGCCCTAAAGCCCCAATAACTAACTAACTTTCCGTATCCATGCACATTGCACATATATAACTATGGTGAAGGGAGCTGAGGCCTCATTTTCGCATTCATTGTTTCGCTAACACAAGGTCATCAAAATATGTCGTTCACAATTTCTGCACTTTCACGACCGGTACTAAGCACACCACCTTGTACCTGGCATCAATACGTACGACATTCGTGAAATCTTTGTGATACTGGGTGGACATGGTTCCCTCTGTTTCTCATTGGTCACTTTGACACTAGCAAGGAAAACAAGTTGGATCGATGCAGACTGTTGCTTGTGGCTAGATCTGCATAGACGCTCGAGGTCTGAGTACATGTCTGCCGTGCCATTGTTGGGGCTGGTCTACCACTGACTGACTGCTGATAATGCTACAGCTGTCGCGGCAAGGGCACTGAATCAAGGAGCTTAATTACTTATCTCTCATGTCGGGTTTACCTGCAGATCAGATGGTCACTACAGCCGTTAGCTTTGCAGATGGTCACAGATAGCCGTTAGCTTTACGCGAGTGCAAGATTTTGTTCGCCGTGTAATTACGCTACCATGAATTATGGGATTAATATTAAGTAACTAACCTGCATTTACTGTGAGCTTAAGTGCACCACGTTTACAGTGCCTGACGTTCCCTCCAGTAGCTGAGGGTGTGCTATGCTACGCTAAGCTTTTAGATGTTGTGTGGGACATGTTGCCACTATCTTCTGGCAAAAGGCTGGTGACTGGCTACATCAGCTCTGATTGATTTAAAAGGCGTCCCCGGTGACCTTCGTAGTTTCTCAGTTCGCCAGTTACAAATACCGTGTAAATTGCATTACACTTTCAGACGATGGAAGTTGACATCACTAAATGACGTCTCTGGAGTCAGCATTATCCTGCTCTTGCGTAAAACCAATCGATGCCTGTATCGTGCGAATCAGGGATTAGTAGCATTTTAACACGACACGAAGCTGCTTCCATTGTAACGACAGAAGAGAGGGAGGGGACAGAAGTTAATCATTTTTTTCCAACAGAGTTGATCGCTCCGTAAACATTTGGTCTTTCGGACCGGACGGTTGAGCCAGGTAGGCGGTGACCGGGGCAATTGATGGTCCTGCGGGAGTAGGCCTGGGCCAAGCCTGTACCTGCGGGTACCGTTGCAGGCCAGGTGGGCGGTGGCCGTACCTGCGGGTACTGTTACAGGCCAGGTGGGCGGTGGCCGATCCATGCGCCTCGTGGTCGGCCTGGATCAGCTCCGCCACCGTGTACAGGCCGCCCAGGTGACACATGACGCCGCGGTGCTCCTCATCGAATGACAGCTTCATCAGTGCCACCACCGTTGGCACCGGGTGGTGGTCCAGCGAATCTGCGACAGGGTCGGATGTATACTTCGTCCTCTTGGCTTCGGACAGTATACTTCTTGATAACTATAGACAGTGACTTTTTTAGTGGAAATTAGATCTTAAATGTTCCCCAAGTTCATAGCTAATTCTTTTTAAAGAAAAGTTGGCTAAGAAAAAGCCACAAATCGAATCATTTGAGGTGTATCACGTAGGTGGGTTCTGCACGCATACAGCAATGGACAGCAATATGCAACGTATTTGTATTGCTAGGAAGTACTGATGGTGGAAGATGCTCAGCATTTAAGCCGAAGCCAGCGCATACTTATAACCCACAAGCCTGGGTAATACATTTTTTAATCCAGTGAAGTTCATTTATTGAACAGCATAATTAGCATTCCAACAGGAACATGATGGGATAGCTTTCCGGAGAACATAGTGCTCTGGATGATAAAATATGGGACGGGGCAGTTTTCCAGCAGTGGTATGCGACGGCACAGAGTCACCACAGAGGCACGATACCCGGCGCGTATTCGACAGCTCATGTCATGCTCCAGGTTATCGGCTTGGGACGGACGGACGGACAGACGGACAGACGGACAGACGGACAGACGGACAGACGGACAGTCTGACGGACGGACGGACGGACGGACGGGCGGACGGGCGGACGGACGGGCGGACGGACGGGCGGACCGGCGGACGGACGGACGGGCGGACGGGCGGACGGGCGGACGGGCGGACGGACGGGCGGACGGGCGGACGGCGGGTACAGACAGACCAATATGAAATCGACAGAGACCGACATCAATCGGCAGAGACCGACAGAGACCGACAAAAAAACGACAGAGACAGACAGAGATAGGCAGAGCCAGGCAGAAACAGACAGAAATAGGCAGAGACAAACAGAAACAGGGAGAGACAGAGAAAAACGGGCAGAGACAGACATAAACAGACATAAACAGACAGAAACAGACAGAAACAGACGGAAACAGACAGAAACAGGTAGAGACAGACACAAACAGACAGAAACAAACAGAAACAGACAGAAACAGGGAGACAGGCAGAGACAGGCAGAGGCAGACTTACAGACTTACATACTTTGATGGATGAATGGATGGATGGATGGATGGACGGATGGACGGATGGACGGATGGGCGGATGGGCGGATGGGCGGATGGACGGATGGATGGATGGGCGGATGGACGGATGGACGGATGGACGGATGGACGGATGGACGGATGGACGGATGGACGGATGGACGGATGGACGGATGGACGGATGGACGGATGGACGGATGGATGGACGGATGGACGGATGGACGGATGGACGGATGGACGGATGGATGGACGGATGGACGGATGGACGGATGGACGGATGGACGGATGGACGGATGGACGGATGGATGGATGGACGGACGGACGGACGGACGGACGGACGGATGGATGGATGGATGGACGGACGGACGGACGGACGGACGGACGGACGGACGGACGGACGGACGGACCGATTTTGAACATAGTAAGTAGATGAAAATGGGCCAAAATGGAATGTAGCTTGCCGGCGTACACAAATGGGCGGCCCAACGTCTGCCGTGGCATGGAATATATCCGTACCTTCCATGATCATGCCATGGCCCTGCTCATCCACGCGCTGCCAGAGTGCCTCGGTGAAGGCCCGCATCTGCTCGAGGAGGCGCAGCACGCGCGCCTCGCGCCGCGCAATCTTGTCGCTCCCCTGTGAGTGCACCAGGTTGTGCAGCGCGTGCGAGGCAGATGACCGGATCTGCCGTGCACAGTTAGCAAACGATGCCAAAGTTAAAAAAGAAGAAAAAGTCAAGTTCAGGAGGAACATCGGTAGGTGGTCATGAATTGATGCCAAAAGTGGCAAGCGTATTAACTGGGTACGTCGGGGATGAGCATGAACTGGTTAAAATGGAATAGACCTCAGCACTCCTCAGATAAAGTTATCTCACCCACCGTAGAATGAGGTGTCTGATGGTGACGGGAGAAGAAACTGATCAAGAAAACGACGAAAAAAAAACAATTCATGCTCTTTCAGGTGCTTCAACCGGAGCTAACCCCATCGCTGCCTGCATCCTAACCAGGCATTATCCCTTACTCTACCCATCCCTGTCTCACTACTCCCCCTCACTCCCGTTTCCCTCCCCTACCTTCCCTTACAACCCTGTCAGGTCGCGCAGCGTTGGATCAGGTCAGATCCTGGTCACATAGGTCACACATAGGTCTAGGTCAGATCAAGCTAGATTAGGTCACGTCAGCCCAGGTCGGACCTCACCTATCTGTCGAATCGGGTGATGGTCTGGTCAGGTCGAGTCGGGTCTGGTCAAGCTAGGTCAGATCATGTCGAATCGGGACATCTTAGGTCCGATCAAATCAGGTCAGATTGGGTCAGGTCGATTCCGGCCGGATCCAGTCAGATCACCCAAGGGTTCACCTGTCTGCTTGATCAGATTGGTTCAGACCAGGTCAGACCAGGTGATGTCAGGTAAGGTCAGGTGAGGCGGGACCAGGCAATGTCATTTGCTGCCTCACCTGTCTGTTGGGTCGCGGTCGGGTCCCGTCCAGCGGCCTCGTCTGCGGTGCATGGATGAGCTGCACCACCAGCGGCAGGCCGCCGCCCTGCCGCAGCGCAGCGCAGCTCTCGGCGCTCGATGACATGGTGAGCAGGGTGCTGGTCATCAGCTCGCCGTCCTGGGAGCGCAGCAGCTGCAGCAGCGACAGCGCCGCCTCCGATGGTCCGGGCCGTAACGGAGCCGACGGCGGCCGGCTCATCGTCTGACGTCACACAGCGCCCGCTGACACGTCACGTGGCACGACACGAGAAGGGGAGGGCTCCAGCTCGGCTGGCTGTCCGTTGGACGGATCCGGTGCTTTCACCAGACGTTGATGCCGGGTTCGAATTTCGCGAGCGGCCTGGGATTTCAAGTTATCCACGATCACTGAGCGTGATACAGCATGGTACAGTACGGTACAGCATGAACTGATTCATGTTGCAAAAGTTTGCAACACACCATGTTTGGCACGACACGAATAAAGCCTCACTCGTCTTTTGTCATTCCATTAATTCTTTAGAGACGTGTTGCACCATGCGAAGACCTTTTTCGTTTTTCTTGTAAATTCCACAGAACTTGTGATCTATCTATGCAATCGGCATTTCGAATACCTCTCGCTTGGAGCTACGTGAATATGCGCCATTGTGATTGATAAATTGCAGTGTATTTATGAAACAAAAATTGCACACAACTGCAGTTTCGGATCTTATTTTATGGATACCCTTTCTACTGTTTTGAAAACACGGCCTAGATTACACTGAGAACATGTCACGCGGCTCAAACTTGGACAAATCAGCATAATTCGATCTAGTTCAATCATGTTTGTTTGCAGTGGCGTACCCAATAGGGGGCAAATGGGGGCACATTGTCCTTCTGAGAGAGGATGGGGCCCAGGAATCCCGTCGGGTTTCGGAAAAATTGTGCCGCGGCCCTCAAAAAGAAATCACGCTGGCACAAACAAAAATGTCACCATAGCCGCATTAGGACCTCCAAAAATACATTCAGACCCCATTAATTATTTCCCGGGCCCTTACAGAGCACAGCGGGGCCATGACAAATCGCGCCAGAGTCCGATAAACCGAGCTGGGCCTAAACAATTTGCGTCGGTACGCGAAAATAAATGGAGCTGAGCCGAAAAATTCGTGCTGGGATCCAAAAAATTGCTTCCCAAAAATGACGCTTGGGCCCCAAAATTCCTACTGGTATCTGACAAAAAAATCGAGCCCCCATCCACATGAATAAAAATAGGTAGGGACCCAGTAAAATCATCCGAGCCCGGAAAATCGTCCTGAAGTGCCAAAAATCGTACAATAGACCAAATAAAATATCGTAGACCAGAAAAAAGCGTGTGCAGTCCCCAAAATCACGAGGGGGCCATAATTCGTATAGGACCAAAAACATATGATCGGGCACCAAACACTTGTGTCGAGCCTTGAAAATTGGGTTTGAGCTATAAAGACGTAGCGGAGACCCCGAAAAATCTTGCTGTGGCCCCACAATTTCTCGTTTGGGACCCGAAATAGAAACAGCGGGATCTAAAAACCGCATCGAGGCTCGAACAAAATAAAGCCGCCGCCCCCTAAAAATAAGCTGAGATCCTGAAAAATAATTGGCGGGGACTGACAAATCGCTCTGGGATCCCCAAAATCGCACGGGAGGTTCTGGAAAAATCACTTGGACTACAAAAAACGCACCAGGGCTCAAACATCTCGAGGCGGGGCACACAAATATCGCGCTGATGGTCCAAAAAAAGATCATGCCAGGATCCGGCAAAGCGACATGGACCACCAGAGATACAGCAGAGTTTCCGAAAACTCGCTTCTGCTGTGAGCGCATAGGCTGTGCTTGGCGGCACAGCCTAACCGCTGCCGGCTTCCCGCCGCCTAGTGCCGCGGGCGCTAGGTGCCGCCATGTGACCAGCCTCGGCCCTGCCTCGTGATTGCCCGCTGCGTTCCATTGCACGCCCCTCGAGGGTATTTCGTGGGTTGTGTCGAGAGAGTGGGATGGGCAGTGTGTGCAGTGACTTCATACGTAATAAACCGCAGTGCGTGACATCGCCTCTCAGCAGACTAGCCGGACGACGGCACAACAGCTTCCATCCTAGAAAAGCGGCGTCGGGGGAGCCGGACCTGAGCCGAAATATCGCACCAAGACTCCGTGAAATCACGCCAGACTCCATACATCGCGCTAAGCCCCAACAATTTGCGCAAACAGGGGACTCAAATAAATACAGCGGGGCCGCACGCCAAAGGAAAAAAACACACCAGGGCCATACAAAACGCACCGTCTCTCTCGCAAAAGCGACAGGGCCTTAAAATATTGGCCAAACAAACACACCGTGAGGTCTGAAAAACGTACCGGAGGCATCCAAAACACCGGGACAGCAAAGTCAGCCTGAGGGCCTAAAAAACAAGCTGGGGCACGCAAAAAATGGCATTGTTCCAAAAACATCACTCGTAACATTACAAAAAATACACATCGGCATTCTAAAAATGGCGGTCCCTCAAAAGCACCGCGGATCCACCAAAAAGCAAAGAAAGCCTAAAAGCGACGGCGTCTCAAAAATGTGCGTGGCCCTAGCGGAAATGCGCTGGGGCACTAAAACGCATCAATTGACTAAAAACGCAACTGACCATAAAATAATAGCATTGATGATGATGAACTGGGGCTTAAGGCCGCGCCGAAAAAGGGCAACACTGAGCCAGCGCCTCAATTCGATAGCAAATCTGGGAGCATATTCAAAGGAATAGCTCAAAGCTCTGAGGGGGAGAGGTACTCTGATATTTCCAATAGAAAATGTGGGAAGCGAAATTATCTCCGAAATAAATTCATCGGCTTCTCCCAGCGAATTCCCATACGAAGCATTCTATGTCAAACATAACACAAGGGGTCTGTTCCTGACCATGTTTCAAGCTGCTCCGAGCGACTTGGAGTAGCTCCTCCGTGTTCCCGTGCGTTTTCGGAGCAGAACGGAGTAGCTCCAATCTACTTCAACTTACTCCAACTTACTCCGGCCGAGAGCAGGGGCAACTTGGAGCAGCTTGGAGTAGCACAAATGTGGCGCTGACGATACATTTGCGAAGCGCTTTAGGGAATCTGCGTCAACAAGCTTTGAACATCTGCGTTATATATGTAACCACAATACAAGCACAGAGAGCTGACTTTTACTCCAAGTTACTCCAGACGTTCCAGCGCTCGCTTTTTCCGAGCATGCTCAGAGCTGCTCCAAGTTGCTCTCCTTTTTCTTGTAGCAGGGTCAGGAACAGACCCAAGGCTATCATATGGAAGCAATTAGCAAAACGCAGAGGGCTTAACAGAAACTGCCAAATTGTACGAAAGGCGGCAAATGCGCAGGATGCGGAAGGCAACTATGCACGTGTAGAAATGTTGGCGTGGTGGCGACTGGGCGTTTGGATTGAAATGTGCTAGATAGGAAGCTGTTACATTTCTAAGTGATTTGTGTGGGCGTAATTTCAGCAAGGTGAGCTGGCTTACCAAGAGACACCAGAAAAACAACCTATAAACAGGGGGCGGAGCTTAAACCCGGTGACTTAGGTTGAAAATAAATAAAGTTCCTCTGACAAAATTGTGGTCGAAATTCGGCGGCTTTTTTAATGAGGGTATGTGGGCCTCATCCAGATCTGCTTCCCCTTGACGCAAATCCTCGGTTCACCAATGCGTGCTTGGACCAGATTCAAACAGGCCTGACCTGAGCAAATCTGACCTGATCTGCTTCGATGTGACCATGAGTCATTGACAGTGGTGTTTCTTTATCTGAACTAAACTGACGCGCTGCTCCCCGATGCGATACGGGCTGACCGCCCACACCTGTTATGTTGGGAACTCTCGATACTTCTTGCGCAGTGCCTGGCCTCTGGAGTGAAGCGAACTCGCAGGCGTCAGGGTGTATACTGTATTTGTTTCGGCTGCGAACCGTGGCGTGCTGCCATATGTTTGAGGTTTGGCAGCGCAACTCTGGAAACATAAATAAGGGAAAGGGAATGAAAGGAAAGGTTATAAGAACACAACACCCCCCCAAGACGCTGGTACGTTTGTAGCTAACAGTGTCTTAAAAACAACAAAGACAAGCTTGAAAGATCAACCGCGTCTTCACAACAACAAAAGCAATTACAAAAATAATAACAAGCCACTTACCACTCGTTTACTCGTAGTGGTACAATTTGTTCTTTTCCCACCTAACACATAACCGTTTGGGCTTTTCGCGCCGTCTGGTCCCCTACCGCGGAGGCGGGACGTGATCCACAGGAACATCAAGTGTCTCCGATGGCGCGTCCGGCTAGACAGCGGGGGACGAGCTGCGTTGGCGGTACGTCGGGCTGTCGTGCGCTGACGATGTGTCCCGCTGTCCTACCAGAGCTCCGTCAGATGGCGCCTCCTGTCGCATGACAGACGCCGCCTGGTGACTCTGATGGCACACCGCACCTCCCAGCAGGGGGTGCGCCGTATTGCCCGGTGCGCTCTGTAATCAGAGGCTGCAGGGGGCGGAGATACCGGCGGTGCCGCCAGTATATGCGTTCACTCGGCAGTTGGACGAGGTAATCGCGTCGCCTCCCATCCCAAGTGACGACGCCGGTCTTGTTCCACATACGGGACCGGGGATCCTGAAGGAGGACCCGCTGACCGATCCGAAGCGACGTTTTTAGTTTCGATGATG
Organism: Imbricaverruca yamaguchii; assembly: GCA_034440575.1. NCBI lineage: Eukaryota > Metazoa > Arthropoda > Thecostraca > Neoverrucidae > Imbricaverruca > Imbricaverruca yamaguchii. The sequence continues at coordinate 147,605 of JAOTOL010001047.1, read as the reverse complement.
CATTATATCTTGTCGTCGCGTGCTAATGTAGCTCATTGGCTTTAGCGTCGCATTCGTCTGCCGCCCGCTGCCAGCACTCGGCAAACGCACGTTGGTGGGCTGGCACTGTTGATCTTAGTGGGTGCCCGTACAGCACCTGTGCTGGTGAGCGGCCGTCCGCTCGTGGAGTGTTGCGAAGTTCTAGTAGCCCTTGTGCGAATGTGTCCGTGTCGAGGTCACCTCTCGTGATGGTTTTCTTGATGAGCCGCTTCGCGGACTTGATGGCATTATCCGAGTAGACATTTGACTGTGGGTGGTAAGGCATATAAATTTGTTGATCCACACCTTAACGTCGCAGGAAGTCACGGGTGACTTTAGGAGTGAACTGAGGTCCACCATCAGTCCGCATCGCGCTGGGCACACCGGTGGCCGCGAACATGATGTGCAGACTGGATACCAGGTCATCTTGCTAGCAGAGACAGAATCCGAGGCCCCCGAGGCGAGCGGCGTCCGTCTCTAGAACCGTACGGCGCCGGGGGTCATAGAAGTCGAGTACTGGTGGTGATACCAGAGCCTGCTTCAACTCGTTGAACGACTTCGTCTGCTCCAAGGTCCATATCCACACGTTCTTCTTCCTCAGTAGTTGTCGCAGTGGTTCTGCCGCCGCGACAACTTCAGTAGAGAATGCTCCGAGCTGATTTACCAGACCGAGGAAGGATCTCAGATCTATGATGTTGCTGAGTTGCGGAAACCCGCAGAAGTCCACCTGCTCTTCGGCAAACACGCGCTTATCTGGGTTCGGCGTGATAGCATACTGGTCACATCTCTTCAGGATGTTGAAGATGTTGAAGACATGCTTCAGATGACTTCCGTAGTCAGAATCGTAGGCAAGGACGTCGTCAACAATCTTGCACGTATTCGGGAGATCTCCTAGAGCTGCGTCACCATGCATGTTGTAGACGTTGCCGGAGCTGAAGAGGCCCATAGGAGCCCTTTTGTAACGGAACCGGACCCACGGTGTGATAAAGCACGTGAGGTCACAATCGTTCGCAGAGGGGACACCACCACACTCGGCATCACAGGAGGGATGCCGCGTGGGCGGCTGTCTGGTGTCTGTCGTGTTCATATCACGCTGGTCAGCAGTGACTGCAGTGTCCAGCTCTCGCTGTGCAGCCGCTGCAGCACGCCTGCAGTGCCAGCTCGGCATGCGTGCTCGGCCGTAGACGGTGGTGTCTACACACGCTGCACTCGGCAGCGGCGACACCATTGCATATTTGCCGTAGAACTTTGGATCCGGATCTATCGACGTTTCCGATCCAGGATGGTCTCAGGCGCGCTTGATCGGGGTCGGGAACGTGACCGGCAATATTCACAGCCGGACACAGTCGTGCCAGGACAGCAGAGGCGAATGCAATTCCCGCAGAACGGTAACCTCGACCGAACGTGTGACGTCATGCAACTGAAGTCGCATGTTGCACACGCCAACAGCCTTCATCTGGCGGCCGTCAGCAGTCCACAGCGCTGACGGGGACGGAGCGAGGCCATTGATATTCACCCCCATCGCTTTTGCCTGTCGCACAGACATTGCAGATACCTCAGCACCGGTATCGGGCGTCCAGACGGTTGTATATTCGCTGCCATCGGGATGGTGCAGCTGCAACGAGGTGACCGCCGAATGCGAACGCCCTGCAGCGGCACGTCTGATATGCACTTGTTCGTCGTGTCTGCCTGGCCTGGCGATGCATGTTCGTCCAGATCTGCAAATATAACTGACATCTGTCGGGGACTACTTGCAACTGATTTGCCCTCGCGGCCTCGGCTGAAACTAGTCGCCCGCTGTGCGCGGCCACGGCTTTCCTGTGTTCGTCGACAAAACTGACGAGAAGTGGTCCTTCTGATGCCAATGACATATGCGCGGCCTTTCGCGCGACAGTCTTGCGCGTCAGCATGCTGTGCCGTACCACAGCAGTCACACTTCCTCTCGCCTGGGGCGGGTGACCTGCTCTCGGCGCCGCGGTCGGCTACGGTCGGAACGGTATCGCGTGACCTTGCCCAGGGCGGGGTTGGCCGACTTGGAGATCACCAAGTTGTTGCTGGCCGAATTTTCGGACGCGCGACATATGTACTCTACATATGAACAGGGCAGTACTCTAGTCTAAGCTGTGGATAGGTGTTTAGCAATTACTTCTGTGATTATATTTCATTAGCTTTATCCGATAAGCATTTTCGTAGCACGCAAACTATACTATATTAACCTAGCGACGCTGTCTCTCGTGCGCCATCTTCTTGTTAGGCGAGGCCTCGTGGCTTTGGGCGTGTTCTCGACGCTTCGATTTCTGTAGTGGGAGATATTACAAGTGTGGAGATTTGATAAGTACATTAGACAACATTCATACTATCCTAACATACTTTATTTATTTGTTGGTGTGCATAGTGTGTTTGGTGTTGAAGTTTAAGATAGTTTAATTAGTAGTAAGTTGGGGGTATTCATAAGTGCTGTGTGACTGTTCATTTTTCTGTCTAGCCATAAGTGATATCAAAAGGGATATTTATATAGTTGTCTACTTGTGTGGAAGACAATTAGATTAGACATCTTGTTTAGTTAGTTAATTTTTTTTAAACAAAAAAAACAAAACAAACAATTGTTTAATAGTTTCTGCTTTTCTTGAGGTACTCAGATAATTAACTGACAGTATAGGAGGTAGCGATTTATAGTGAATGATAGTTGGCTTTTTTTGTCGGTTGTTTAGCGAGTTAATTTGAATCCAAATCTAGGCATAAGCTGCAGCGTTTAGGATGGTTTCGACCAGGATGCAGGCACTAGAGGAAGATATTAGGACCCTTAAGGCAGAGCTTTCCAAGCTCAAGGCTGCCCTTGTTGCACAGGGTAGGCAAGATAAAGCAACAAAGGGTCACTCCGTAGCAGGGACATCATATGCCCAGGTGGTCGCAGGCCACCAGGTAGCTGAGGTTTCCCGTACTGTGGAGGTTGCTGAGATCTCTCGAGAGGGGAATGTTAATAGTGAACAGAGGGGTAGTTCTGGTAGGTCACAGGAGGGGAAGTGGCATGAGGTCAGGGGGTGGAGGATTTGGAGACGCGAACCTAAGGAAAGGGTCAGTGAGTGGCAGGTGGCAGGTGGTAGGAGCGGGAGGAAATCTAGCCGAACGGCCCAGCGGGCAGGCATATTAACATCTAATATGTTCCAGGCACTGGATGACTGCCCCCAGGATAGTAGTAGTAAGGTGTCAGTGCTGGTCCTAGGAGACTCTCGTGTGCGACATTTAGAGCGGGTATTTTGTAAAGGCAGGAGGGACAGGAGGTGCATCACCAGGCATGGTGCCTAGGTGAAGGACCTGGTACCTGTGATGGCACAGGTCACCAGTGATCACCAGTTTAACACATTTATAGTGCATGCAGGGGTAAATAACATAGGTCATACTAGGAGTGAGGAGCTTCTGCGGGAATACAGGGCCCTTCTGGCCACCCTGAAGGGTACCAATAGAGTCATTGTAACATCAATTTTGCCTAGGGCTAGAGCCTCCCCTGAGTGGAGCTCTAGGGCACTGGCAGCTAACGCCAGGGTAGGAAAGCTCTGCCATGAGCTAGGTTTTACATTTGTAGACGAGTGGAGCAGGTTTTATGCATCGTGGGACCTCTATCAGAGGGATGGCCTGTACTTCTTTGAGAAGGGGGTCCATGTGTTAGGCAAAGTGTACGAGCATGTCCTTCAGGGAAACTAGGAAATGGGGTGAAGAGGGAGGACATTGCATTGCCAACTCAGGAATATTCCAATAGTGTCAGCCAAGGCAATATAACCTCAAAGTCTGCAACTAGGAACGGCAGCACTTCAAGGGGACAGAGTGATAGTTCATCTAGTGATCAAAGAACTCAGTATGAAAAAGCCAAAGGTAGTTATGGAGCATTTGTTAACTGTATGATGTTTAATGCTCAGAGTATCCGTTCCAAATTTGATGAGTTCAAGTGTTATGTTGCTGAGGAGGAACCATATTTTGTTTGCATTACGGAGGCATGGGTCAGTGAAGGGTATTTTGGAGATAACTTACAGGACTATGAGATCCAGGGATACAATATGTTTTCGTGCAATAGGGGTCCAGCAATGAAAGGGGTGGTGTAATGCTCTATATGAATAGCTTATTCAGCTCTCAAAAAGTAGCAGGTGGGGATAAAAATGTGTCTGTGGAGTCCATTTGGCTTGATGTCACTGTGGGAAAAGGCAACAGCAATACTCTTAGGATAGGAGCTTTCTACCGATCAGGAACCCTGCCACATTCTCAGCAACTGGAGCTTGACAAGGTGATTTGTGAGGAAATCAGTAGAAACTTTAAGAGGAAGTGCCTTATTCTTGGTGACTTTAATCTAAAAGGTTATGAAAATGCTGGTGTTGGCTCCCCATCATGCAAAATGTTTAGGAAATGCCTTGAAGAGGACCTGTTCTTACACCAGTTTGTATCGGAACCTACCAGGCATCGTTCATTCTTGGACCTTGTATTCACGGATTTAAGTGACTTGGTTCAAGACTTGACTGTAGGCGAAGCTCTGGGAAGAAGTGACCAGAACATAGTTAGATTCAAGGCACATGTAGGGGAAATTATCAAGGATAATTTGGTAATGGTTCCAAATTTCAACAGAGCAGACTTTGACTGCATGAGAGCGGCTTTAAGTGCCATGAGATGGGAAGAAGAATTCTCCAATTTAAATGCCTGTGAAATGTGGGAAAAGTTCAAATCTTACTTGAAGGAAATTCAGATTAGACATGTCCCCAAAAGCAAAGACGGAAAAGAAGGGTAGGAAAGCCAGCATGGCTTACACCAGGCTTGATAAAAGCAATTAAGGCTAAGAAAACTGCATTTAGAGTCTTTAAAGAAGCCTCAAATGTCGTTTATCTAAAGGCGTATCGAAAAGCTAGAGACACTGTGAAGCAAAAAACCAGAGCAGCAAAGCGAGCAAAAGAACTGGATTTAGCTAGAAACTGTAATGGGGACAGTAAAAAGTTCTTTAGTTTCTACAAGCTGAGTAAAGTTTCTAGCACAATTGGTCCACTGGAAGTAAACGGGACTACATTGGGTGAGGATAGTGAGATGGTTGAGGAGCTGAGCAAGCAGTTTAAATCAGTGTTTACATTGGAAGATATGACCAATATGCCGACCGCACACCATAGTTCAGTGACATGGGATCTGACAAATGATGTTGATTTCATTTATAGTGATGTTGTTTACAATCATATCAGGAAAATAAAGCCAAACAAGGCAGCAGGACCTGATGATATTTATGCTAGGGTGTTGCGGGAAACTGAAAAGAAACTGGCATTTCCACTTAGTATTATATTTTGTAGATCAGTTTCACAAAATGAAATTCCAACCGATTGGAAAAGGGCAAATGTTCCTATTTTCAAGAAAGGAGAAAGAGGGAAAGTTGAAAACTATAGGGCAGTAAGTCTCACATCCGTAGTCTGCAAGGTGCTCGAACCAATTATCAAGGATAGAATAGTTAGTTATCTGGAAGGTAGCAGATTGATTCAAGATAATCAGCATGAGTTTAGAAAAGGACGATCGTGTCTCACAAACCTTTTGGACTTTTTGAACTTCGCCACAGAACAATTTGATCATGGAAATCAGGTCGATGTAGCATATCTTGACTTTAGTAAGGCCTTTGACAATGTACCCCATAAACGGTTAATGATACAGCTTCAGTCCCATGGTATTGCAGGTAGCGTCTTAAAATGGATAGAGTTGTTGCTTTCAGATAGACAGCAAAGATTGATGCTAAATGGTACAAAGTCATCATGGCAAAATGTTCTTAGTGGAGTCCCCCAGGGGTCAGTACTGGGGCCACTACTGTTCATTATATTTGTAAATAACATTGAAAGTGGCCTAAGCAGTAAAGTTTTGAAATTTGCGGATGATTTGAAGGTCTTTAGGGCAATAACAGGACAAGATGAGCATATCTCGCTGCAAAAAGACTTAGACGAACTTGTGAAGTGGTCCGAGGAATGGCAAATGAAATTTAATTTTGATAAGTGCAAAATCATGCATGTAGGTAAGCAGCATATAAAGGCTCCATACTTGATGGGTGGCCAAGTGCTATCAGTCACTCAAAAGGAGAAGGATTTAGGTGTTATTCTGAACACAAAACTGGGGGGATCAGAACAGATCAAGGAAGCCAGGAAGAAGGCACTGAGAATGCTCGGGGCAATAAATAGAAATGTATCATACAAAAGTGAGGAAGTTATCAGGAAGCTTTACTGCGCATACGTCAGGCCACATTTGGAATACTGCATCAAAGCTTGGTCTCCTAGCTATTAAAAATATTGTTGGCTTTTAGAGAGAGTACAAAAGAGGGCTACAAAAATGGTTTATGGCATAAGCAACCTGGCATATGAGGAAAGATTGAAGAAATTGAATATGTTTTCACTTAGATATAGAAGACTGAGAGGAGATCTCATCGAGGTCTTCAAATTTTTCCATGGTCTGGAAAGGGGATACCTTGGGGAAATGTTTGAATGGAACAGAAATGATGCAATTAGAGGTCATAAATTCAAAATTAAAGTTAACCACAGCAGAACAAGGTTACGGCAAACTTTCTTCACCAACAGGGTAGTAGAACACTGGAACCAGCTGCCAGAAAACATTGGCAGTAGCAGCACATTGAACATCTTTAAAAACAGCATAGACAATCATTATAAGAATAGAGGGCTTGCTTTTCAGTATTACAGGGAGGGCTGATTGACAGATTTGGTGGGCAACTGGTTCGGTGTACAGAGTGCAACCAAGAAGGGCCCTTGTGGCTCATAGTTGCACTAATATTTTATGTCTTTATGTCTTTATGTCGGTCGCAGTCTGAAATGTTAGGTTGGGGACCTCCAGCATGCGCCGCCGAGCTTCGTCATCGATAGTACCGACGACTAGATGGTCACGAACCAGATCGCCCACGCAGCGTGTGCAGAAATCGCACCAGGACGTGATTTCTTTCAGCGTGCATATGAAGTCGTCCACCGACTCCCCAGTGTTCTGAATACGCAGATAGAAATTCCGCCTGTCGATTACGACGTTACGCTGCCGCCTGAGATGCATCTACATTCTGCATGGCTCAGATAATGTCATCCATGCCAACAACGTCCGAGACTGGGAGTCCAAACCGAACTACACGAGCCCAGTCGTCGTCCAGGAGCGACAGTAGAGCAGCTCTCTGCTCTGCGTGCGTCAGTTGGTCGATTCCTGTGAGCAAACAATACCCGCTGAACTTGCTTCTCCATGCCTCAAACTTCCGTAGCGAGACAGAGGATGTCAGACAGGGTGCCGGGGTGGCTGCGGCCGACGGCCTCGGGCGAGGTCGGGCATCAGCGGCGGTGCCAGTCCTTGGGCCGTCGGGGGTTGAGCCGGCCGGCACTGTTGGTGGGTCAGTAGCGCACATACGCTCCATTAAAGCTGCCAGGTGCTTCTCCCGCCATGACAATGCCGCAGCCTGCTCCATCTACTGTTACGAGTGAGAAGCTCCATCTCAGATGGCTTCTGCTCCTCGGCGTTGTCACCTGGAGACTCCTTTGGTTCGCCTTCCATGCCGAGTTACTGGTGGAATGGGCGCGTCCATGGCTCCAAAGCCACTATTTGCACTATTTACACTTTCTATCACCACTGCCGGGTGTGCTGCGAGTTCTCCAAAGTGCACGCACTCAACGCAAGTAACCTGACCGCACCATGTTGTGTTTGGAACTCTCGGTACTTCTTGCGCAATGCCTGGCCTCGGTAGTGAAGCGAACACGCAGGCGGCAGAATGTATACTGTGTGTTTGTCTCGGCTGCGAATCGTGGCGTGCTGAGGTTTGGCAGCGTAACTCTGAAAACATAAATAACAGAAAGGGAATGAAGGGAATGTTAACAAGAACACAACAACACCGACCTGGCGCGCCGGATCTAAGCTGACCTGGCCTGACCTGGTCGTGCAGCCTGTGTGGCATCGGGCCGATGTCAGTTGCTCCGATGGTGGGCGGCCCGCTGTGCCAGAGCGGGTTATCCGCCCAGTCGGCCTGCTCCAACCCAGTGGCTAACGGCAGGCGCCGACACGTCGGCTCCTCTGGCGGGCACCTGGCCGCCTCACCGCCGCCACCGCAGCCACCGCCGCCTGCCCGCGGCTCCGGCTCCGGCTCGTCCTCACTCTCGGACGAGGACGACTGTTGCAACCGAAGCACGGTCACACGAGGGTAGGTCACACAGGACCAGGCCACACGAGACCAGGCTACACGAGACCACGCCGCACAAGGTCGAGGCACATATAACCATGTCACAGGATGACGAGAAATGGTTGCTTGGGATCAAGTGACACGAGTTCTGGTCGCACAAGGCCTGATCACGACGGGCCAAATCTCACGAGAACAGATATCACGAGGCCAGGTGACACGAGACACGGTCGCACGATACCGATATACGGCATCGGGTTACGGCCACAATATCCCAAGACATAGTCGCAAAAAGCATGGCGCGGTGACGACACGGGGGCGGGGAAGGGTCACACGAGGTCAGATCACACGAAGCGAGATACGGATGCATACGACTGGGAGACCGAGGCTTACCGCTCCAATCACTGCCTAAATGTGACAAACGTAACACTGTCAGAACCAACTGAGATATGCACGTAAGTAATTGGTACGTACGTGTCCTTTTCAAGTAAAACTGATGTCAGACGAATAGATTCGTCACGGAGTGTGAATTGAACGCAGAAACTGAGAGAGAGAAAGAGAGAAAGAGAGAAAGAGATAGAGAGAGAGAGAGAGAGAGAGAGAGAGAGAGAGAGAGAGAGAGACAGAGACAGAGACAGAGACAGAGACAGAGACAGAGACAGAGACAGAGACAGAGACAGAGACAGAGACAGAGACAGAGACAGAGACAGAGACAGAGACAGAGACAGAGACAGAGACAGAGACAGAGACAGAGACAGAGACAGAGACAGAGACAGAGACAGAGACAGAGACAGAGACAGAGACAGAGACAGAGACAGAGACAGAGACAGAGACAGAGACAGAGACAGAGACAGAGACAGAGACAGAGACAGAGACAGAGACAGAGACAGAGACAGAGACAGAGACAGAGACAGAGACAGAGACAGAGACAGAGACAGAGACAGAGACAGAGACAGAGACAGAGACAGAGACAGAGACAGAGACAGAGACAGAGACAGAGACAGAGACAGAGACAGAGACAGAGACAGAGACAGAGACAGAGACAGAGACAGAGACAGAGACAGAGACAGAGACAGAGACAGAGACAGAGACAGAGACAGAGACAGAGACAGAGACAGAGACAGAGACAGAGACAGAGACAGAGACAGAGAGAGAGAGAGAGAGAGAGAGAGAGAGAGAGAGAGAGAGAGAGAGAGAGAGAGAGGTAGAGGTCGGAGAGAGGGGGAGAGGCCGGAGAGAGGAAGAGGCCGGAGAGAGACAGAGTGAAGGATAGAGTGGGAGAGAGAATGAGGATGCATTATTGGCAATAGCATGGAGCATGTTGAAATGTTCATAAAGACATTCATTTCTGCTTGCGATTTACATACTACTCCTAATGAAAACACTTCATATATAACACACGCAAGTCTATCCAACTTACATGCACTTCACTTGCATAGCTTGCGTTGGGTTGGTACCGAATGCTTCTCTTACGAAAGCCTTCAATATCACGGAGAAGCATAGATTGTCAGAATGTTACACAAACTACGAGTTGCCAGGATCCCACACAAACACAGTTGCCTGAATCTCGCACGAAACACGACACACCAAAGATCTCTCACAAAGCACGAGCTACTTGGGACTAACACAAATCACAGGGTGCCAGGGCCCACGCGGAAGTGCCATGATTGCATCGCAATCTAACGATATCATTGGCTATTTCTGCGGTATTCTCCCACACACCGCAAATGATCGCTGTCGGGAGCAGCGGAAACCGCTTCCGGTGCCAATCCCAGATGCCACACAATACTTGGCCACACCCATCGCTGCACGTACAGCACAGATGGGTCAGACCACATAAGCTCAGCATCGGCGACCCATCCAATCTGGAGGGAGAGCAGTGGCGCGGAGGCGGAGGGGCGGTCGACGCCCTGGCGCGTGCCAAACGTCACCCTGACCGGCGCCCGGCACAAAACAAACACAGCGAACAAACTCCGGTCATGGCCCACATCACGGTCACGTCATGGCCACGTCACGACCGTGGCGTAGCCGTGACGCCCAGGTTCAAGTGCGCCCAGCCGACAGACCACAGCAGACCATCATCGGAGACAGGCCCCAGTCGCTCACCATTGCGTCCATGTCGTGTCGCAGTCGACTCAGCTCGGAGGCGATGTCAGCTGACGTCGGCCCAGACACGGCCGCCGGGCACGCTGGGTCGGGCTCAGAGCCTGGGCTGGCGACCTGAAGTCCGCACCGAACGTCAAAAGTGGCGCAGTGGGACGAGCTGGGAAGTCTAGTGCGGCAGTCTACCGGAAACAGGCGAGACGGCCACACAATGCGACGCTCAACCGAAGCCGAAAACAATGCAAGGCCACACGGCACTTCGACGCGAAGTCCGGAAACGCTTCTATGCTAATGGCTCGCGAATCCAGCCGAGCAGGAGCATAGTTAACACTACAGCCGCCTTTATTCTGTAATATGACCCCCTGAAGTATTCGTTTCACTTCATGACATGGTAGATAAACAGAAAGGGCGAAAAGTATGGAAAAGACAACCTTCTTCCTTATGTTAACCGAGGTCTTGAGACAACTCATATGGGCAATTCTATAAATATACGAAAAGCAAATTTGCTAGCACAGGGCCGATATAGGTTACCAGGACTAATGGAAAAGTGTTTGTGGAAAACAAACAAAAAATTTATTTTTGTTTTTAAACGCGCATTTAAACACAGGGTCATTTTCCCCTAAAGCTGTGCACACTTTATAATTGAGCTACTCTATCACGAGAACACTTTCCGCAAGATAGTTGTGAAATAGACAATCAGCCCATTATCGGAACAAGGCTAATATTTAGAAAGAAATGATCTTCGTGAGAAATAGTATCACCGATGCACAAGGAATGAATTTGATATATTACCCCGCATATTCTTTCCTACCTCAAATTTTAGTACAAGACAATTTCGGAAATTCCATCTGAAAATCGATGTGTGAGCTATTTTTTACAATTCATGCGATAATTGTTTTAAACCCGGACAACCAACAATTTGTAGAAATAAATGAACAGCGTTGTATTGTGTACAACTAGCCAGTCCAGCAGCTTTGCTCCCTAGACTCACCGGTCCACCTTCCAACGTCCTTATCCGCCTCTGGAGCACCTCTATTTGACTGTAAAGCCAGCGTTTCTCGTCGTCCCCCGATGCTGGAGCAACATCCTGCGATTGTTGCCTGAAAAAAACATGGTGCTTGCGATTATGCAATCAGTAACCAGAGAAGGCCACGAGAATGTTTGGCACAACACAACACAACCCAACACAGAACGATTCTTCAACGCCCCGACCAGAGTTGTCATGGTGCGTAATTTTGTGTAAGCCATTGCTCCCTCAACAATACTTTGTTGCCTCAATTTTCTGGATACAACATGGGATCATATGAAGCTGGTCCCTTAATGCTGTGATCCTCATTGCTATTGTTTTCTAATTCACTATGAAAGGTCACCCCTGGCCCAATAAACAAACATTTCTGTCAAGAAACATTTGCTCTCAAATGAACACCCTACTTGATGAATAACACATTGGGTTTCGATATCGATGAACAGATAAGAATCAGTCCCCTCAGCATCAGAAAGGCGGCTGACGGGTGTGACGTGACGATGTGAGGTGATATAATTCTCATGGCTTTCTTTTTACTTTATAACTTCCAGCCACTTGATATATTGGAGAAGTTCAGTGATGGTCGTAGTCTCGTTGCACCGATTTTCCCACGAACTGTCTGAAGTTGAATATTCCAAATTGGATACCTAGATGGGAACTGGTTCAAGTGTTAAATGTGGACCTAATCGTTGGAAAGTTGCCGTTACCTACGTTAGTATCCGGTCTGACTATTGAATCATGGGCTCTTCCATGATTCGCTTGGCTGCACCTGCCGCTTCCTACGTGTAGCATCATGATCCTTATAATCGATTCCTCCTATAAAGATTCCTCCTATAATCCTATAAAGAGCAGTTGTTGTTAACAGCCCACGATGTTCGGTAATTTTGTAGGACATTCTTCGTCCTAAAAAATTGTATACTCACCCCGATAATTTTGATGGGCACTTTTACGGGTAGGGCTTGTGCCTTAAGGTCAGTAGTGAAGCATACAAATATCTGGTACATAATAACTATTGGCAGTGTCTCAGTAGACGATGGCCGTGCTCGACCACTATCAAACATATGAAATAGCACTCGTGCACCATCTCCACTGTGGCAACCTACTGATGCATGCTAGAGCCTGCACATTCCCGTGTCCAGGTTCTAGCACATCTAGGGAGTGGTGATTCCTCCCACACAGGGCGTGAGCACCGCCAGCATAGCCAGCCGGTCAATGCCAAGTCACGACTTAATGACGGTGAAACTCCCGAAGCTGTCGCTCGGTAAATCTGCGGCTTAGTGAAGCTAACGCTCAGGAAACTGCGGCCGTGTCCGGGTGTTGCCGCATGAAACTGCCCACATGTGAAGCTGTTGCCGAATGAAGCTGGCAAAAAAGCTGCTAGCCCGGCAGACGCAGCATAGATGGGTTATGCACGCCTCTTTGCATGTATTCAATCTCTGGCTCCGTACATCGACGGTGAGAGAATTCAAATTTACGGAGAGCCCAGACTATATTTAGTTGTACTGCGACATTTGTACGGTATACGTCGTAAGGTTAATGCTAAATTATGTTCATTAAAGAATTGTTTTGTCTTTTTTCGTAATTAAAAATGTATTCTTAAGAAATACGGTTTGCTCTCCAGACCGGCTGAAATCGTTCCATGAAAATAATACCACAAAAAAAGTTTTGGTTAAACAAATTTAGATTTTCAAGTGTCTGCAGCTACAGTTCTCTGCTAGACAATCGAAGGCAAGGCAACACATATTAACATTTTTCCAATACAGAAAGGAAAGAGCAATCATACTTGTGTTCGTCACAATTCCATCTCAGCTATGTGCACAATTTGGCAAAAATGTGCATTGAACTTCTTTACCTGATTAACTCCAGAAAATTATTTAATTAGTCGGATTAACCCGGAAAACTCCTTCCATTCGACTTAAGGGAATGCTCAGCATCCTAACGCCCCATCCCACCCATCCTTCAGCTGCGTTTGGTTATACATTAAAACGCTGTAAAATATGGATTACGATATACCAAACGTCATGAATACCAAATGAATCCAATGCCTACTATCCGGTCAAACACCTTCAGATTCTGTTAACATGCGATGGTACTCACCCGTACGAGAAGAACTTTGTGTATTTGCTCACGACGCATACGTATGTTCCTGTCGTATAGCATCGCCAACCTCCGACGCCGATTGGCCACGGGTGGACTCGGTAATCCCCCTGACTGTCGGATTCGAACCCACGATCTTACAAAGAAGAGTCGAACTCCGTACCGTGAGCTGCCGCGACCGTACGCGGTGCTCACTCGTGACTGAGTGTATTGCCCGACTCACTGATGGTGCTCCAGTTCGGCGATCCGTCGGAGGATGGCACAACGCCGCTGACTGCTCGGCAGTCGCCGCTCCGAGCCGGCTGTAACCACCACACGGCACGGTCAGCCGGGTCACTCGGGTCACGCACGACTCGGTTACTGGTGTGGTCACAAGTCTAGACCTCACCGGTTGCAACTACCGCACGTCGCGGTGACCTGGGCAACGTCTTGGTCGCTGAAGCCGCCACGAACACATAGGTCACGGGTTAGAAACGGTACAGCTCAGAGGGAGTCGCCGAAAATACACTATCTAACAGCCACTCACTAATTCACCCGCTCATTTACTCACTAATGCTCACAAACACCACCACTCACTCACGTCTTTCACTTACTCACATTCACTCATTCACTGACACTCGCTGACTCATTGTCCTCTCCGGCGCTGAAGAGGACGGGGGGTTGGGTGTCCAGTACGTCATGACCACAGACTGGTGTGGGAGGTGTCACACGGCCCATGGGTGTAACCATTGGGGGATGTCCCCCAAATTCCTGAAAATTGGCGATTTGTCCCCCCACCCCCCACAAAAAAGTGTTCTTCAGTGTTCCCCTAGCCTCGCAACCTGATCGTCATGGCCGCAAAATCATCCTTAACCATTTATAGAGTCAAAATATATAAGCAAGAGAATCACCAGAAATACTGAAAGCCGATGTACCCAATAAACGAGCTTCACAGGCTACCTGTAGTCACACAATCTCCCAATAGTAAATCAGCAAACGTTAGAAATTTCTGCTTCTAAGCCACTCTAGAATAACATGAACCTTGACCATCTTGTTTTCGTTTGGGTGAAAAATTGTGCTCTGCTAGGCAACACATCTGCATTATCGCTAAGCTTCGGCTATTCTTAGTCTTAGGCTGCATTCCCCTGTTCATATATTGATATATCTTGAACAAATCCGACTGGTCGTTCTTAGATATCCTCAGGACCACTGAGGGAAGTCATGGGCAGCCTTAAGCACGTATGGGAAGCTAACGTCGTATTCGTATTCGTATTCAGCGACGAGCTCACCAGAGGCGTATTTGTATTGACATCGGCATTCAGCGACAGGTTTATGACTTTTCGATTCAATTAACACTGAACACGCTGGAAGAAACTACATAGGTCTCGCATTGACACTTTAACGGTCAAGGTTCAACGCAAGCCAGTTTCTTCGGTCGCCTCTCATTTTTGTTCCGTTTTCACCAAAACCTGTCCAGATTTGGTATCAAGTTTGGAGTATGTGGTGAACCATATTCCAACATTTCAAGTCGGTACATGTCAAGGTCAAACCTCTAGGCCAAAGATTAGCTTCATGTATTAGATGGCGACATTTAAGTGATATCGACCGAACGCGAGGTTCGGTTCTTATCGCTTCAATTTCCATCAAATGAGCGTCATTCGACGTGTCTTGCTATGCAGTATCAGAAAGCTAAATAACCGAATTATTTGTCAAGGACAAATACTAAGCTGATACTTCGGTCGGCAATACATTTTTTTCTCGTTTTTTCTCAAACTTATACCATTTGGTGTAACAGGCCATGGTGTAGCATTTGTAACATAAACATGATGTAACATATACATTCCATCGAGTAACATTTTAAAACCTGGATATGTTAAGGTCAAACCTCACGGTCAACGGCTAGTTTGGATTTTTCGAAGTCCTCGCGATTCGTCGCTATGGGTTCAATTTGCACCAAGTAGTTGTCATTCGACGTGACGTGTGCTGTATTATAATGCTACCCAATGTAACTTATTGCTAAGGTCAAAGGTCAAACCGATTTCTTTGGTCGCCTCGCATTTTTTTATTCGCCTTAACCTACCCACATCTTGTATCAAGCAATAGCTCGTGGTGCACCTCGAGTAACATTTCAAGCCGGGACATGTCAATGGTATCCAAGCAAATTGTTCAGAAATCACATTAATTTTAAAAGTCAAAGGTCGAACTCATTTCTCCGATCGCCTCGCGTTTCTTCGTATTCTCCCAAAGTTACCCATGCTTGGCATCGAGTGAATGCCCGTGGGCAACCCTGGAGTGGCATTTCAACCCAGGACATGTCAGAGCACGTCTCAAGATCAAAGGCTCGTTTAATTTTCAGAGTCCTCGCATTTCGTTCCTATGGCTCCAATTTGCATAAGGTGGGTGTCATTGGACGTGGCTTGACGTACTGCATCAGAACGTTGAGATATTGGAAAAATGTCAAAGGTGTCGGAGTTCCGGCGTGTGTACAATGATCGAGTACAATAGGAATAGGAGGGCCAAATCTTTTTTTGCATCTGTTTTCACAGCAGGCACTCGTACCCTATATGACTAGGGGCTCTCCAGAGAAATCTGTCATAACCTGATCAGACGGTGCTCTCATGGCCGGTTTTTAATTTACACTTCCGTATTGCTGTTCCGGACATATAAAACATACAACTTTTTTCTTCAACTTGGCGCTTTTCTGTTCATGGCTCAACGGAAGTTGTCAATTTTTCAAAAGAAGCCACACGTGAATGCGCACAATTTTATAACTAGCCGGAGTTCACAACTACGAGAGAGCAATGTTGTAATCAGGGGTAGACCCAGGAATTGTCATTAGGGCACTTGTCTGGAGGGGCATCATTTCTTTGGAGCGACGCCACTGCGAAAGTACCTGGATGCAAGCCTCTGGACGCAAAATTCGAGGGGGCGGGATGCACTCGGACCTTCCTGAAAAACTCGGCCTTTCTATTTCATAGGGGCGCCTCCGGCTGAAAAATCCTAGCGGGACACTGGAACCTTTTCAGGGGGCGCCTATTTCTTGCCTGGGGGACGCCACCTTCCACATGGGGGTACATGCCCTCGGTGTTACACTCTTTATCCACTCTGGTTGTCATTGCATCGACATATGTGCCAGTAAAACAAGAAAACATGGGAAAGATAATCATAGGTCCATATTTTCTACCATAAAACCATCGTCCAACATTTTATGTTTTTCCTGCTACAAGAGTGCAGCGTTTAACATACAGCATGGCTTTATGGTGATCGTGAAATCGGGTTTAGCATATGAGACATAAAGCTAGATGTTCATAGGCAGTGCTAAGTAGTGAAACTTGCTAATTTTGATATCCTTTAACAAAAGTTATTTTTAACAAAAGTAAATCTGAAAAATTGTAATGCATTGAAATTGAATGAAAGTGCCTAAAAATGACATTTAAAAAGTGGCTGAATTCCAAGTTCTTTTGGGGGGCAGTGGCAGTCCCCTCTATCCTGTTGTAACTTACCGGGTCCCTGATTTGTCCACCCCCCCCCCATTTCGAATCCGTGGATACACCCATGTCACGGCCGAACCCCCATCCGATCGACACAGACGTGTCCGCTACACAGCTGGTCGATGTAGCGGACACGACTAGGCCGGGGATAGCTCCCTCCCCCTCCCCCATCCCTATCCGATCTACACGGATAACGGCTGATCGGTATAGCGGACACGACTCAGCCGGGAGTAGCTGTTGTCGACCCCCCCCTTCACCATCAGATCGACGCGAACATCGGCTGGTCGGTCGGCGGACACGACTCAGCCGGAAGTAGCTGTTGTCGACCCCCCTCCACCATCAGATCGACACGGACAGCGCCTGATCGGTGTAGCGGACACGACTCAGTCGGGAGCAAAAAGGATGGCTGGCAGCGGTCATGAGTCAGTCGGGCAACTGGTCCGCGGACATGCCGAGCGCGTCAACAGCAGGCGACCCATGGGCAGACACGGAGCGACATCGTCGCACACGTGCCCACCCACCAGTACACTGCAGGGGTAGACACTGACAGCACTGATGAGGGGCGGGGATGGCAGAGTGGTTAAGGTGTCGGGATATGGGTACCAAAGGTCCCGGGTTCGACACTAGCGCCGCTCAGGACATTTCCCAATCCCGCGGCCCACCGGCGAAACAGTGTAGGCGGCGCCATTAGCCGTGAATGTCAATGTGAAAGTGCGTCGTGAACCATCCAATAAGCAAACAAACAGATAGCACTGATAAGACGAGGCTCCGTAGTTAACGCTGGACGTGCAGGAACTCAACAGCCAGACGGGACCATATGAGGTCACTGCTGAGACCTGGTCAGCAGCCTTGTCTGGGGTCCGCCTGTTGGACTCCAGGACAGCGGAGTGGTACGCGGTCCGTCAATATGTTGGATCCCTGGACAGCGGAGCGATAGGGGGTCAGTCTGTTGCACCGCCGGACACAGGTGTCCCGGTGACCAGACTGACACGGGGACACGGCGGCCGATTCAACGGGCGTGGGCTGACAGATCAGGCTCAGGCCTGGAGGGTGCGTTTCGTTGACCTGCGGTGTTGACGAGGTCGAGCCGCTCTTTATCGGCGTCGGCCGCATTCTTGGCAGCACCGTCACAAGCCAGCACCACCACAGAAATGTTCCGACTGACAGGCGACGATTACGAGCAGAGAGATGTTCTTTTCCTCCCTTACAGGCTGTGACTGGGAGAAGACAGAGGCGCTCTACTCCTCCCTTGCCAATGATGACTGGGAGAAGACTGGCGCTCTACTCCTCCATTGCCAATGATGACTGGGAGAAGAACATCCCTACCGACAGATTCTGGGCGCGAGCCCCTCCCCCCATCCATGGACAGAGTTTGAGAGCTGACTCCCTCCAAGGACAGAGTCTGGGAGCGCACCCTCGTCCACTGACAGGGTCTGCTTGTGAGGAGACCCTCCCAATCGACAGTCTGTGAGCAGACCCTCACCACCCACAGGGTCTGGGAGCGGTCCCTTCCCATCAACAGGGTCTGTGAGCGGTCCCTTCCCATCGGCAGGGTCTGTGAGCGGTCCCTTCCCATCGACAGGGTCTGTGAGCGGTCCCTTCCCATCGACATGGTCTGGGAGTAGACCCTTCCCATCGACAGAGCCCGTGAACGGACCCTTCCCACCGACAGGGTCTTGGAGCAGATCCTTCATACCGACAGTCAGCGAGCCGACCCTCGCCGCCGAGAGTCTGGGAGCAGTTCCTTCCCACCGACAGTCTATGAGCGGACCCTCCCCATCGACAGAGTTTGGGAGCAGATCATTCCCACCGACAGAGGCTGGGAACGGACCCTTGCCAACGAGAGTCCGGGAGCAGGACACACCCTCCCCACCGACCCCCGCCACCAGAGATGGCATTCGAGCCTGCAGGCCCTTCCCATCGACAAGCTCTCAGTATCAGACCGCTGAGGGTTGGCCGGCTCAGCCGTCCATGAGGAGCCAGGGTGTGCGACACCGTGCAACAGTACCAACGGCGGTGACACGGGACGCGCCACACCAGCGTGACTGTGGCCATGTACGGGGCATACGGTTATAATGATCCCGCCGGCTCCGTTACAAAACACCGAAAGATAGATGGAAATGGGCGAAGTATGATGGAAATTGACAAAATAGGATGGAAATTTGCGAAATAGGATGGTAATGGACGAAGTAGTATAATAACGGGTGAAGTAGGATGGGGAGGCAGGAACCAGGCGGGAAAGCACCACAGGAGACAGGGCGAGACGGGTAGATACAGCGAGGAGGGCGGAGACGGACGGAGATGGAAGAAGATGTCGGCGAGGGTGAACGCGGGCTGATACAACGAGCAACAAGGCGAAGACAGGGGTCAACAATGCAGATGTTGGGCAAAGACGGTGATGACGAGGATGAAAAGCAGGACAGGTGGTGGCGGAGCCGATAGAAATACCTTCGCATCTGCCTGGCACCGAGGGCGAGCCGTGTTCCACGCGCCACACAATTGGCAGGTATATCGATCGCAGCCACACGCCACTGCAGGCTCATCGCATCGCCCCAGGCGGGACCGCACCCAGCGACCGACCCACCTACCTACCACACCAGCCGAAAACCACCACATAGCATCCCTACCACACCATCATCACTACATCGCCACAGGGGGGGGGGGGGTCGCACTCAGCGGCCGACTCACCTACCTTACCAGCCGAACGGCACCACATACCATCCCTCCAACACCATTCTCAATACCGCTGCCATCCCTCTCCTCACACCATCCGAACAGCACTACATGCCATCCAACCACAACATCCTCACCACACAGACACAACATCTACCGTGACATCCTTACAACAACGCCACCATCCCTCCCATACCACCTGCACAATATCGCCACCATCCCTATCGCACCACCCGCACAATATCGCCACCATCCATACCACACCACCCGCAGAACATCGCCACCATCCCTACTGCACCACCCACACAACATCATCACCATCCCTACCACACCACCCGCACAATATCGCCACCATCCCTATCGCACCACCCGCACAATATCGCCACCATCCCTACCACACCACCCAGACAATATCGCCACCATCCCTACCGCACCACCCGCACAATATCGCCACCACCCCTACCACATCACCCGCACAACATCGCCACCACCCCTACCATACCTCCCACACATCACCACCATCCCTACCACACCACCCGCACAACGCGGCATACTCGGCGCATCTGACAAGCCTGAGTCTGGGTGAAGCCGGTCGCGCCACACAGCCGTGAACTGGACGCTGGCACAAGCACGCCATATCGCGCGGCCGACCGGCCCACCCAGCTGTACGATCACAGGCGTCGCTGGTTCGGCTCGGCTGTTCTCACACTGACGGCCGTGTAGGCCGGGTGACAGCGCACGGCACCGCCCGTGCCGGCACACAGATGGCGAGATGACTGGGGCCAGCGCGCTGGTCGCCCGGTAATGCATCGATCGCGCCGGTCGCCGGCCCACCCAGCTGAGCCCAGCACCGATGGCGGCCACGTCGCCAGTTTGGGTACCGGCGCCGGCGCCGGCCGTGCCCAGCTACGGGTCACCACAGTCCAGCCGGAGGTCACCACAGGCCGGCGGCGGTCACAACACACCAGCCGGTGGTCATAACACACCAGTCGGCGGTCACAACACACCGGAGTGGGCTCACCACACACCAGCCGGTGGTCACAACATACCAGTCGGCGGTCACCACAGTCAGGTGGCGGGTCACATCACACTAGTCGGCGGTCACCACACACCAGTCGGCGGTCACCACACACCAGTCGGCGGTCACCACACACCAGCCGGCGGTCACCACAGTCTAGCTGGGGGTTGCCGCATACCAGCCGACTCACCTTCAGGGATATGTATACTCGAATGTGAGTAATTGAAGCGAGAAGCGGACGAACCGCACTACGGATGTGCCACCAATCTGTGTCATCACTGGAGCCAGTGAAACATTGGGAGTACTCCGATGCCATCAACTTGAATACTACAATGTACACTATCAAAGTTCTATTTATTTCTATTCTATTTATCAAAGTTATGCGCTCCCCCTAAGATGAACACCGTTTACCAACACTAGTGCTGGCAGCTATATTAGCGACAAACTGGGGGGGAGGAGTGTGGTAGTCAGATGAAAATGAATAGCCCCTAGCCTAGTCCGTGTAATGATGAAGCATT
Organism: Imbricaverruca yamaguchii; assembly: GCA_034440575.1. Classification (NCBI taxonomy): domain Eukaryota; kingdom Metazoa; phylum Arthropoda; class Thecostraca; family Neoverrucidae; genus Imbricaverruca; species Imbricaverruca yamaguchii. Next base: position 126,529 of record JAOTOL010001047.1, on the reverse strand, counting down.
TGCTTGTCTTATAGCATATATGGTATCACAAACCTGCTTGAGAAAAATAAAAAGAGAACTCACACCGAGTAACGAGTAACGAAATCATTCCATAAATATTACAACACGGAAATATGAAATAATCTAAACCCGATTCACACCGCCGCCGGACTGGACAAAATTATGATGGTCAAACCACCATTTTTACCTGATATAAAATTCCGGTCCGCCCGCCGGAATTCAACTCTACCCACGAATGGATCATGGGTAATCATGACGACGGAGTGTGTCGCTGTATGGACAATCATGATGGTCAGCGTGTCGCTGTATGACGATTGAAGGGCGGACATATCACACCCAGAATACCTACAGATTCTGGCGGAATGAGAGCACCTCGTACATTTCACAGGCGAGTCTGCACCAAACTCCATAACATTGTCATCAGTTGAATTTGAGTCACATGGTTTATTGCTATGCTTAGTGGCGGGTACCTCCTGCTCTTACCCAACGATATCCTTGCTCACAGCATCAGTCAGCTTTTTGCCGGACAGAACATGCCCGCAAAATCACATAACTGAGGTTATTTATTTTCCTAGCTGGCGCAAGTCAAGTGAAATAGCCACCTTTTAATGCGCTAATGTGGGCCCCAATGTAACGAGCGCGTAGCCAATGCGCCGATGACGTCACGGGAAGGTTGGCCGAGGACATCGGGCGTCACCCGCTCAGGCGGGGAGCCGACGGAGCCGGCGGGGATCCGACGGAACCGGCGGGGATCCGACGGAACCTGCGGAGAAGCCGACAGAACCGGCGGGGATCCGACGGATCCGGCGGGGATCCGACGGAGCCGGCGGGGATCCGACGGAACCTGCGGAGAAGCCGACGGAACCGGCGGGGATCCGACGGAACCGGCGGAGAAGCCGACGGAACCGGCGGGGATCCGACGGAACCGGCGGAGAAGCCGACGGAACCGGCGGGGATCCGACGGAACCGGCGGGGATCCGACGGAACCGGCGGGGATCCGACGGAACCTGCGGAGAAGCCGACGGAACCGGCGGGGATCCGACGGAACCGGCGGGGATCCGACGGAACCTGCGGAGAAACCGACGGAACCGGCGGGGATCCGACGGAACCGGCGGGGATCCGACGGAGCCGGAGGGAATGCTGACAGCCGGCGGAGAAGCCGACGGAGCCGGTGGGGAAGCCGACGGAACCGGCGGGGATCCGACGGAACCGGCGGGGATCCGACGGAACCGGCGGGGATCCGACGGAACCGGCGGGGATCCGACGGAACCGGCGGGGATCCGACGGAACCGGCGGGGATCCGACGGAGCCGGAGGGAATGCTGACAGAGCCGGCGGAGAAGCCGACGGAGCCGGTGGGGAAGCCGACGGAACCGGCGGGGATCCGACGGAACCGGCGGGGATCCGACGGAGCCGGAGGGAATGCTGACAGAGCCGGCGGAGAAGCCGACGGAGCCGGTGGGGAAGCCGACGGAACCGGCGGGGATCCGACGGAACCGGCGGGGATCCGACGGAGCCGGAGGGAATGCTGACAGAGCCGGCGGAGAAGCCGACGGAGCCGGTGGGGAAGCCGACGGAGCCGCGGAGAAGCCGACGGAGAAGGTGCATTGCTTATCGGACGGGTGCTGGGTAGCATATAAAATAAGTATAGCTATGTGAATGATAGTAGTCATGAAAATGACTGGGAAACAAATGCGAGCACATTTTTGTTCGCCACAGTACACGGGAAAATGCATTCGATATGGCATTAACGGTTCCATTAACCGCGTTGCTTATTGTGCCAACCGTTTATGGCCACTGGATGAGCAAATATCGAGCGTAGGCGTAACAAATACTGTCAGACGTTCTTCAGCAAGAGCATGTTTTATTTGAACTGAAATTATCAATCCCAAAAATAGTAGATCAACTAACCAATCGACTTTGTGAAGCGAACATCGTGATAGCAATCAACGGGATTCATTGTCTTGTGCAACCCTAATGAAAAGAGAATCACCGCTTATGATGTGTACTGATAACGGCTACCGCGCTCACCGGGTCCGTAAATGGCGTAAAAGGGGCTGTCATAGCGTTCTCGTGTTGATGGATAAGATAATCATGTAGATATACACTCGTCTACACCAATATCCATGATTAAGGGAGATCAAAGTGTAATTTCCGGAATTTGAATATCATGACAGGTCTGTGTGTGTGATTGTGGTTTTAGGGCGCATCGACCATGGTTGGTCACATGACAGGTCTGTAATACGGACTAATATTGCAGTGCACACATTGTTCGAGGAGAGCTCAGAATGCGTCAGGGCACGTGTTGGCATAGCATGGAGCCTGATCAGAATCATGATGCGCATACTTCTCCAAATGCACCCACCCGTAAATGAGTCATTGTCCTGAATGCTCAAAGATCTTCCAAATGGCACCCATCTTGATAAAGCTGTGCAATGCGTTCACAACTTCATGTTGAAGTTCGGTCGCCGACTCAGCTGTAAGTCGGCGACCTAGTGCCATTATCCTGTGATTTCTAGTGACATTATATGACAACGTCGCTTTATTTGAGCAGTGTCATAAATGACACCTAAGTCGGCCACCTTCGATGATGCACATAAATCCTCTAAGTTGAGACCAGGCCCATATGTCACCATATGTCAACTGCATATGCTACTCATATGCCAACTCCATGTTACCCATTCGCCATCGTTGCGACGTGTAATGCATTCAACATCACCATCACGCTCCATGGGCTAAATTATTTTAGACGACACTGACATCGACTATGTTCGCCATCGCATATGAGAACAGTAAATGGATGTCTGGCTTAGACCACCCAGAGGTTACACAGGGATTCACAGAGGTCAGGTCAGTTTCTGATATTTGACCTCTTGAACCATTGCTCAGTAAACTTTTCAAAGAAATGTTTACCTTAGTCACTTCCCTAAACAATCCTTCGAGCATCGCTAAGTAGGAAAGGATAGGGGACCAAAACATCATAATTTCGAAGACCATGGACTGAATAAAATATCACAAGTTTATGTCATCAAAGACTTACCTCGGAAGATGAAACGTTTTTGTATTGAGATGCCCATTTCAAGTGACATACAGCTATGCTATTATTATTGTTGTCTTCATTTTTTTTTTAAAACATGTATGTCGATATTTTCATTCGCAACCACAAGCATTCCATGGCCTGCATTTCGTGGTCCATTTGGCTCAGGGGTCTGAAACTCTCATAATCACTATCAGGGCCATTGATAGCCATGCATGCCATATTTGTCGAAATTGGAAGGTGTCGTGAACAATATGTGGCTTGTCTTCGTGATACCGCCTGGAATCATAAATACATAAAGACAAACGATTAGTGCAACTATGAACCACAAGGCCCCTTCTTGGTTGCACTCTGTACACTGAACCAGTTGCTCACCAAATATGTCAATCAGCCCTCCCTGTAATACTGAAAAGCAAGCCCTCTATTCTTCTAATGATTGTCTATGCTGTTTTTAAAGATGTTCATTGTGCTGCTACTGACAATGTTTTCTGGCAGCTGGTTCCAGTGTTCTACCACCCTGTTGGTGGAGAAAATCTGCCTTAACCTTGTTCTGCTGTGGTAAACTTTAATTTTGAATTTATGACCTCTAATTGCATCATTACTGTTCAATTCAAACATTTCCACAAGATATCCCCTCTCCAGACCATGGACAAATTTAAAGGCCTCGATCAGATCTCCTCTCAGCCTTCTATATCTAAGTGAAAACATATTCAATTTCTTCAATCTTTCCTCATATCCCAGGTTGCTTATGCCATTAACCATTTTTGTAGCCCTCTTTTGTACTCTCTCTAAAAGCCAACAATCTTTTTCATAGCTAGGAGACCAAGCTTGGATGCAGTATTCCAAATGTGGCCTGACGTATGCACAGTAAAGCTTCCTGATAACTTCCTCACTTCTGTATGATACATTCCTATTTATTGCCCCGAGCATTCTCGGTGCCTTCTTCCTGGCTTCCTTGGTCTGTTCTGATGCCCCCAGTTTTGTGTTTAGAATAACACCTAAATCCTTCTCCTGTTGAGTCACTGATAGCACTTGGCCACCTATCAAGTATGGAGCCTTCATATGCTGCTTACCTACATGCATGATTTTGCACTTATCAAAATTAAATTTCATTTGCCATTCTTCGGACCACTTGACAAGTTCGTCTAAGTCTTTTTGCAGCGAGATATACTCATCTTGACCTGTTATTGCCCTAAAGACCTTCAAATCATCCGCAAATTTCAAACCTTTACTGCTTAGGCCACTTTCAATGTTATTTACAAATATAATAAACAGTAGTGGCCCCAGTGCTGACCCCTGGGGGATTCCACTAAGAACACTTTGCCATGATGACTTTGTACCATTTGGCATCACTCTTTGCTGTCTATCTGAAAGCCACAACTCTATCCATTTTAAGATGCTACCTGCAATACCATAGGACTGAAGCTGTATCATTAACCGTTGATGGGGTACCTTGTCAAAGGCCTTACTAAAGTCAAGATATGCTACATCAACCCGACTTCCCTGATCAAATTGTTCTGTGGCGAAGTTCAAAAAGTCCAAGAGGTTTGTGAGACACTATCGTCCTTTTCTAAACCCATGTTGAGTATCTTGAATCAATCTGCTACCTTCCAGATAAGTAACTATTCTATCCTTGATAATTTGTTCGAGTACCTTGCAGACTAGGGATGTGAGACTTACTGGCCTATAGTTTACAAGTTTCCCTCTTTCTCCTTTCTTGAAAATAGGAACTACATTTGCCCTTTTCCAATCGGTTGGTATTTCATTTTGTGAAACTGATCTACAAAATATTATACTAAGTGGAAATGCCAGTTCCTTTTCAGTTTCCCGCAACACCCTAGCATAAATATCATCAGGTCCTGCTGCCTTGTTTGGCTTTATTTTCCTGGTATGATTGTAAACAACATCACTATCAATGAAATCAACATCATTTGTCAGATCACATGTCACTGAACTATGGTGTATGGTCGGCAGATTGGTCATATCTTCCAATGTAAACACTGATTTAAACTGTTTGCTCAGCTTCTCAACCATCTCACTATCCTCACGCAATGTAGTCCCGTTTACTTCCAGTGGACCAATTGTGCTAGAAACTTTACTCAGCTTGTAGAAACTGAAGAACTTTTTACTGTCCTTATTACAGTTTTTAGCCAAATCTAGTTCTTTTGCTCGCTTTGCTGCTCTGGTTTTTTGCTTCAGTGTCTCTAGCTTTTCGATACGCCTTTAGATTAACGACATTTGAGGCTTCTTTAAAGACTCTAAATGCAGTTTTATTAGCCTTAATTGCTTTCATCAAGTCTGGTGTAAGCTATGCTGGCTTTCCTACCCTTCTTTTGCGTCTGCTTTTGGGGACATGTCTAATCTGAATTTTCTTCAAGCAAGATTTGAACTTTTCCCACATTTCACAGGCATTTAAATTGGATAATTCTTCTTCTCATCTGATAGCACTTAAAGCCGCTCTCATGCAGTCCAAGTCTGCTCTGTTGAAATTTGGAACCTTTACCAAATTATCCTTGATAATTTCCCCTACATGTGCCTTGAATCTAACAATGTTATGGTCCCTTCTTCCCAGAGTTTCTCCTATAGTCAAGTCTTGAACCAAGTCACTTAAATCCGAGAATACAAGGTCCAAGAATGAGCCATGCCTGGTAGGTTCCGACACAAACTGGTGTAAGAGCAGGTCCTCTTCAAGGCATTTCCTAAACATTTTGCATGATGGGGAGTCAACACCAGCATTTTCATAACTTTTTAGATTAAAGTGACCAAGAATAAGGCACTTCCTCTTAAAGTTTCTACTGATTTCCTCACAAATCACCTTGTGAAGCTCCAGTTGCTGAGAATGTGGCAGGGTTCCTGATCGCTAGAAAGCTCCTATCCTCAGAGTATTGCTGTTGCCTTTTCCCACAGTTACATCAAGCCAAATGGACTCCACAGACACATTTGTATCCCCACCTGCTACTCTTTAAGAACTGAATAAGCTATTTATATAGAGCATTACACCACCCCCTTTCATTGCTGGACCCTTATTGCACGAGGACATATTGTATCCCTGGATCTCATAGTCCTGCAAGTTATCTGCAAAATGCCCTTCATTGACCCATGCCCCCGTAATGCAAACAAAATCTGGTTCCTCCTCAGCAACATAACACTTGAACTCATCAAATTTGGACCGGATACTCTGAGCATTAAACATCATACACTTAACAAATGCTCCATAACCACCTTTGGCTTTTTCATACTGAGGAGTTCTTTTATCACTAGATGAACTATCACTCTGTCTCCTTGAACTACTGCTGTCCCTATTTGCTGACTTTGAGGTTCGATTGCCTTGGCTGACACTATTGGAATATTCCTGAGTTGGTAATGCAATTTCATCCCTCCCCATCCCATTTCCTAGTTTCCCTGAAGGACATGCTCATACACTTTGCCTAACACATGGTGGTTGCTGTTGTACGAAGCACTCAATTGCTGAGTGCGTCGTAAAGTCACAACCACCATAATCGTGGTGGTGGTGGTTGTGACTTTACGACGCACTCAGCAATTGAGGCCATATGGCGTCGCCTGCCTCTCACCTTGGCAGGAAACGCGGGCGCCGTGAGGAATCGAACCCCGTACCTCTTGCTTGCCAGACGTCCAGCTTAACCACGGAGCTGCCGACGTCCCATTCCCCAATTGCCACAATGTGCATCATGTATCAGGCATCACACATGTATCGACCATATTGCGGGGCTAGCCAGCAGCCAAGACGCCACCAACACTGATGTTAATTCTGCGAGACAACCAATTGATGCATTTTTTAAAAATGTTCCCGATCAGCACAGTCCTTTTACCATGCAGGTATTTGAACTAAAACTACATATATTATTGCACTGCTCATTCATACTTGAACTATGCATCGAGCTTCGTCAAACATTTGAAAGGCGGAAGTACTCCTTTCCAGATTGCATTCTTTCCGGAAAGCTATCAACCAGGACAAACAAACAGCGGAGAGATAACTTGTTTCACTTCCCTCCTTTAAAAAATGTCGCTAATCACCACACATAACAGCTGGGCATACGGCGGTACAGTAGCGACTTGTAGCTGCCACGTACTGAGTCACCGCACCCGCGAAGCCGCGGCACACCTCTCACAAACCAACTGCACTGGCGGCGGCGCCGGCACAGACTGACCGGGCGCGCTGACGCCAACTGGAGCCAACAATTACCGTGTGATATCAGCCAGAGTCGGCAGCGGGTCGGCCAGCCGTGTGGCCCACCGGCGCTACAACGCGCGTCCGCCGGCCGGACGGCGGCACTGGTGTCGCCTCTCACGGCGTCAGCGACCTCACGCGACCCGACCGGTCGGCGGCACCGGCGGTCACGTGACTGGCGGCGCGGTGCACCGGTCTGCGGCCGGCGGCGGCGGCGGCGGCGGCGGCGGCGGCGGCGTGACTCAGAGCGCCGGCGGTAACAGTGCACGGCCTCCCCCGCCGTCGGCACACGTGTTGTCGGCCAGGGCCGGCCGCCAGCAGATGAGGTGTCTGAGACAATCACGGGGCCGAAGGGTGGGGCCGGTCACGTCGGCGTCACGGGAGGGCGCGTAGCCTTGGTGTTTCGGCAGCTACTTTAGGCCAGACTTACTGAGGTCACGTGACGGGAGGACCACCTTGAATCAGGTCAGGATCACGGGGGCAGAAGACCCCGCAGGTTACAGAGATTTCTCTCTCTCTCTCTCTCTCTCTCTCTCTCTCTCTCTCTCTCTCTCTCTCTCTCTCTCTCTCTCTCTCTCTCTCTCTCTCTCTCTCTCTCTCTCTCTCTCTCTCTCTCTCTCTCTCTCTCTCTCTCTCTCTCTCTCTCTCTCCGTCACGAGAGGAGAAGCGTCGCGCCAGGCGCGGTTTTGGTCACGACAGACGACTTATCTCACTGGGAGAGAGCGGGCCGACTTCCCGGCGTGGTGGCAGATGGTATGCAACCGGTGCGGCCAGCCGTCGCTGTGCAGCGGTCGGCTGTGTGCTGTTGGCTAGCTAATCGGCGGGCTGGCCGGCGGGCTGTCGGCAGCTTTAGTCGGATCGTTGTTCCGTCGCTGAGCTGGATTTTGGCAGCCAGACAGTGCAAACATACGTCACGGCACTTACAGACTCCCCACCAAACCACTTCCTGCCGCACTGAGCTCGTAGACATGTGCAACCAGGAACTGTGCGGGGAAAGAGAAGTAATGGACTGATCTCCCCCACAAAAAAATAAGAAGACACATTGAAAAACAAAACAAAAACAGAAGCCAGCGCTAGCAGTGGTTTTTAACAACTGTTTCCCAGATACAACAAAAAAAAACCCTAAATATTAAGACATTTCGAGACAATGGCTCCTTGGCAGCGACACTGGAGCAGCCACCATGACCACGAGGAATCCAGACGCATGCAATGGAGGAAATATGTTATACATATATGCAAGTGTTTTAACTACGTCAGTTATAAGTCGGTATGTTACATCGAAGCGGTAACTGATCAGTCAATTAACAGCCCAACACTTTTTTGGTTAAAAAATGCAATGGAAGAATTGCCGGGAACCATGGAAAAATTCGACAACTTCGACACATACGACAGTACGTTAAATTCTAGCACGTCCTGGTTTTAGAGGCGTCAAGAGAAGTGCACACATTTGTTCACAATGCGATTTCTAACAAATGACAAACACTAGAAAAACACAGTGAAGAAAGAGACGAAAATAAATAAGCTGAGAAAAATGAGAGTGAGAAAAATGACTGAACGCAGACGAAAAATTACACATATGTGAAGAATCTGCCACGCATTGCTTGACGGTGGTGTGGCATTAAGCCGTCACCCATTCGCTTTGTAATTGCTCGACAATCATGCATATGATAATACAATTGTCCCCAGTCGTAGCTGTGTCGAATCTAGTGGCAGAAGCGCACAAATAATACAGGTCAGTGATAGGTCGTTAGTCACAGGCATCAGACACGACAGCTACACATGCGGCCCACTCCGATTCGGTGTCCCGGACCCTTGTCGATTCCGACCTTTGCCTCTTAACCCCAGTTCGCTCCCGAATGGGTTCCCGAGCGCTCAGACCGGGAATTCACCCACCCCTGGTATACCCAACATGTGGATACTCCTCTTCCCGACATACTTCAGGCACACTGCTCGGCGGGATCCCACAAACGGAGCCGAATATCGACCAATATCACCGGACACAATATCCAATATGGGAGGCTTCCAGAAGTTCATCTGGACTTGCAACAAATCTGAATCTTAGTGCAGCTTCCCTGTGCCAAACGAATCACGGCGCGAAAAGAGCGGACACAGAACGAACAGGCACCACAATCGGCTATCACAGCAAACAAAACTGAGCTGGATCTCTGATGCCGATACAGGGCCGTCAGATGGAGCGGTGGCCGGCCTGAACAGCCCGAGGACAGGCACTGACCTGGATCACTCACCTACCCAGGGCTTGGAATTGTCTGACCTGGAGCAGCTTAACGGCGGTTCACCCGGGTGAGTTCGACAGGGGTGAGACTGGGTCATCCGCATATGGATCACTCTACGGCTAGAAAAGCAGCCTCACTTTATTTGTGTCATCATCCTCTCTGAAGAACCACCCTGTCCGTTTTGTCTTTGAGGGATTTATGGTGTTTGACATGCAAGGGTGCACACTTATTATTCATCGATAAACATGTTCCATCTCGTGGGTACTTGAACCTGGGCTTGATTTTCTAGGAATAGCATGCTACATTGTTGTGGAAGAAAACTTATGCTGAGAAAACTAATATCGCAGCCCGATTTGCTTTGGTTCACTTTTAAATGCTCATCGAACTGTAATACTAAATGAAATAAATACTAAATGACTAAATTAAATTTGAGGTCATATTCGATGGTCATGAATTACAAAAGATGCTTCTGATGAAAAACCAAATAAAAACGAACCATTCTCTCCAAATCGGAAAAATCACCTCCTAATCCAGGATGAAAAAAAAACAAGTCTCACCCTGGCCAAGACTGATATGACCTGGAACGTCAAGACAGGGACTAAACCGTGTTAGCTGGACAGGGACTAAACCGGGTGGGTCAGCTGGACAAGGATAAACCCGGATCAACTAGATAGGGAGTGCGTCGTGAAGCACCCAATAAACAAACAACTGGACAGGGATCAACTAGGGTCAGCTGGACATGCACTAATTATAGTCAGCTGGACAGGAGCCAAACTGGATCGCCTGGGCAAAGATTGACCCAGGTCAGCTGGACAGAGACTGACCTGGGCTGGGTGGATAGGGACCGACTTGGGCCGGGTGGGCGGGGATTGGTCAAAGTCGCCTGGACAAGGACTGGCCTGGGTCGACTCGACAGGGATTGATCTGGGTCGACTGGACACTTGAGAGGGAACGACCTGGATCAGCTAGACAGGAACTAACCCGATCCAACTGGACAGAGACAGATCTGGGTTAGCTAGACAGACTGGCCTGAGTCGACAGATTAACCCTGGCCAGATGGACAGACTGACCTAAGTGAACCGGACAGACTGACCTGGGTCAGCTGGATATACTGACCTGCGTCAACTGGACAGGAACTGGCCTGGATCGGCCGGACGGTGACCTACCTGGTTCAGCTGAGCAGGGACCGATCTGCGTCCGCTAAACAGGGCTGGAACTGACTTGGCTGAGCGTCGGCTGGTCTGGCGGTATTGGGACGGCCCGTATCGGCCGCTCTCATGGCGACCAGACGACCTTGCTAGCCGGCCGGCATGACCTCTGGAACAGCGCGACCAGTGGCAGTCCGGCACGATCGATACGGCAGCGTCTGAGATAGGTGAGCAGAGGCGCTGCTGTGACGAGCCGCCGACTGCTGGCGGCCGTCGCCGTCACCAGCGAACGTCGGACGGCCGGCCGCGCAGGTGCCAGCCCTGGCGGCGCGCCCCCACCCAGCGGCAGGCGACCGTGCCAGCTGGGGAGCCGCCGGCTGGTCGCGTCGTGGAGAGACCTGCCGCTGCATCTCCCGGGACGACTGGGGACATGACCAGACAGGAGAGGCAGAAGGATCTCACGCCAATTTAGGGAAAGGTTTGGGCGAGGCTGGTCGTGGATACATATGTGGAAGGAATAGCACACGCTCCTAAAGATAAATGGCCATCATGATGGGGCTTTTGCCTCCAGGAACACACGACGGTGAATGCAGGCGCGTTCTCTACGAGATCTGCAAAGTGCAGGGAAGAGTGTGGTGGTGGTGGTTGTGGTTATTGGCTTTACGATCCGGCGACTAGAGTCATATAGAGTCGCCAATCACTCACGCCGATTAGTCGCGGGCGAAGAGCAACGAAGGTGGGACTTGAATCCATAACCTTTCTAATGGGAGACGAAAACCTCCTCCAAAGAAAACTCGCCCCGCAGGTGATATGCTGGCCGCAATACTTTGGAAACGTGCTTCGGCCAGCCCCCAAGATGCGGAAGTAATCAGTTTTTCATGTTTGCCCCGATATTTCAGAGAAAGGAGATGTGTACACGCAGGCAGAATCTGTCTCACCTCGATTTAAAAAACAAGAATACACCAATACGGTCGACGGTCGCAGCAACCTCCACCGCTACCTCATAGTCCACCATTACCAGATATTGGTACCACCATTACCAGATATTGGCACGACAAAGTAACCACAAATACAGTATACGTAGTCATGCGTTTGACGTTGGTAATGGTACCGATATATTATTTTATGCATGCGTGTGGGTGGTGCTGGCTTGGTGTTTTGGGATGCTCCGACTACCAGGTCACCTTGTGCCCATGTGTGTGTGTGTGTGTGTGCATTATGGAGTTTCATGCAAAACCAAGCACAGTAAAGCGAATTAAAGGAAAAGAATGCATAGACATGCATTCCACGCAGTATCATGAATCAGTAACATATACAGATAGGATCACAAATGTCAATCTAACCCAATTGAGTTCACCGCTATCGTGGCTGTCCAGCATTCACCCTCCCTACCACAGATCGACAACATTTCCATCAAAATGTGTGTATTCAAGATCAGCCCGGCGGTCTGAAGCAACTCAGCAGACAAATAATAAAGAGCAATTAGCATCGTGAAACGCTATGACAGGCTTGAGCGAGTCAACCATACCAACATAGCATACCACAGTATAGTGTCAATCGTCACACAAAATTATTCAGTGCGTACGATCATCTTTACGCTGAGGGGGCAGGCAATGCAAACGTGACACCGCGGTCGACCATATACAACCCGTCAACACGCTTACACATATACAAAGCCAGGGTGTCTGCCTCTTAAAAAAACAGGTATTCAGAATGTGTACATGTCGGTAAGATGCTCTTTGCTTCACGCGGGATATAAGCTACCCACCACAACACACCTGCGTCACTAGTTCAGCACAACACATCTGCGGCACCAGTCCTGCACCACACCACGCCTACATCACTAGTTCACCACAACCCACCTGCGTCAACAGTCCACCACAAAACACCTGCACCGCCACCACAACATACATGCGTCACCAATCCCACACAATACACCCGTGCCACCAGCCTTCTACCAGAGCCCGCCTGGGCCATGGTGACGACAGAACTCGTCAGGAACCAGCACCCGACGGCCGACACAGCTGCAGTAGTGGATGGCGTCGTCTTACGCACCACTACACCACCGGCGGCGGCAACTCCTGCGCGTCGTCAGCTCCCGCCAGATCTTCACCAGGCCATCAACGGCAGGACGAAGGGAGGGCCATAATGACCGAGTGCGGACAACACCCCTCTCTTCACGTGGCCGCATACTTTACTTCGTCGAAGGCCTTGCGAGCTTTCTTGAGTTCTTCATTCATGGAGAGAAGAGCCCGCACGCGCGCGTACTTGCGTGGGTCCTTGCGCACCAGGTACATTATGTCTTCGACCTGGACGCGGCCGTTGCGACCCACCTCCATGGCGCGCTGGGTCATCTGCGTGATGAACTCCACCACCAGGTCTTCCAGCAGGTCGACGCTCTCCGTGTATGGGTTCTGGTCGTCGCCGAAGCCGTACATCATGCAGCGCAGCTCCTTGCTGAAGAGGCGACGTCGGCCACTGCCGCCAGCCAGCTGGCTACCATCGTCCTCCTCGTACTGGTCGTCGTCGCCGCCGGCGGCCGCCATGTCTGCGACAGGTGACCCGACCGGCGTCAGTGGCGCTGCTGCGCTGTTCACCTGATCACTGGGGTCCAGCAGCTACAAGTGGCATCACTGAGTCGGTTGGTTATTGTGGTTTAGGGGCGCATCGACTACGTCGGTCATGTAGCGCCCATAACGTCGTCAGTCAAACAGTAAAATGCAAACTAAAGTCAGTCCGAATGACATGTACGAGGTCAGGTACGGATGCGATACCATGCCATGCTACGAATCCCATTTTGTTGGTTGTAAAAGAATCAGTTAGTAGCATATGCTACAGAAAACTTTATTGTTGATAGGAAGCGGAAAAGCTGCCCCGATTGAACAATGGGATACTTGTTGCACAAAGCTTACCCTAAGGAAGAGAGACACGTCCAAAGTGGCGTCTTCGCTCATTGTTAAGTTGGCGACAGGAAATCAAAACATGCCGTACTGACAGTGCGTCGTGGCACCTTGGACATATCGGTCTGTCGCTGGCGGTCAGAAGGTAACAGTGTGTGTCGTATGCGATGATGTGTGTTGACCCACATTCGATGTGACACCACTCAGTACATGGCGCCGCCTCTGCGCGCGGTCCGCCGCCGCGGGGCATGCTGACCCATTCGTTGTCCCGTGACCCGAGTGCTTAATAAACCAGTTGGTACCGGACCGCCGCCGAGTATACTACAGCTCTTCTTCTCCTCGCCCTGTCTCGGGGGGGGGGGGGTAGGGTGTTGATACACCCCCCCCCCTCCAATTTCCAAACTAAGCGACCAAACTCTCAATAAATAAGTTGGTACCGGATCGCCGCTGAGTGTACTACATCGTGGGTGTGACCAATTTGCAAGCGGTACGGTGCAACATCGTTCCGTCTATTTGCATGTG
>JAOTOL010001047.1:0-107500 GCA_034440575.1 Imbricaverruca yamaguchii | reverse complement strand
CAAATTCCTTTCGGAATCATTCAGGAATATAAAAAAAGTTTTTGAATTTTAAAAAACACTCGGGCTAGCATAGGCTGTTTAGTTAGCATAGGCCATTTACTTTTCATTTCTTAATTCATTTTAATACTTTTAATTAATTGCTTATAAAAAAAATTTATTAAAAAAAGATTTTCTTGCATCCAGTTAGGCTGCAGCTTTTTCTTCATTTATAACATCACATTTCATGGTATATTTCCCAACCAAACCTGAGCCACTTTTTTGGTGTCATTTTGCTACCCAACTGCACTTGCCAAAAAAATGTGCAGTCACATCATGTAAGTACCTACATTATGAACATATTCATAATCATTGCACGAAAAATAAATTTCAAGAAATCAAATCACCTTAAACTGCAAATTTGTCCATTCAGAAAGTCAGACCAGAAATGTTAAGAGTATAATGGTATTCAATGGAGAATATGGACAGGATGCACCTAATAATTCCTGAACATTTCATGAAAGCACAAATAATGCTTGAATGCATGCATATCTATAATATCTGCAGTCAATGTGCACTGAAGAGGCCCAGCCCCCATTTTGAAAGAAAAACATTCACGCTTCAAAATTAAAGTGAAAGTGAAAACAAAATTTTCCAGACAAAAGCAAAGCAATCAGTTTTGTTCATTTCTACGCTTGTCGGCAAAACATCGCAGCAATTAATATTATCATGTCCTGCTCCTTGTATTATCTGAAGATTTCCCGTCACACAACACAAGCTTACAGCTTTGGTTTATCCAAATCAATAACTCGAATTACCGCGAAGATATTTGATATAGGTAAGTAGGTAGGTACCTACATAGTCAGAGTCAGATAATACAACCTCTAATACCTCGAGCCAAACACGCAGTCAATTCCTTCCAGATGGCAGCGAAAAACTTTAAAGAAAATCCTTCGTTGAATAAAAAAACCACTACGCTCCGCTAACCAAATATAGGAATTCACCTTCACCAGCCCGACCGCGTTCTTGGATTCAATGAGTTCACCGCTCTCCATCTCCCACTCCGGCCGGAGCTATTTGAACCATTGCCACGAAAAGCCATGGATAATGCATTTCTTCTTGGTTCCTTGGAGAATGATATGTTCTGCATCAATTGGGATGGATAAAATTGTTCATATTTATATTATTAAGCAGTCAGGAGCGATGTACATACAAGATATCGGAAGAATTTTCCACATGAAAATTGCCTGAATGGTACCAAAACGTTCCTAAAACCTGGTAACACTTTGCTCCAAAATGAAGACCCATAGAACCAGAAATTTCACCTTCTTTCGATTTCATGACTTATATTGTTTCTGAATTTCATCAACAAGCGGGAATAGTTGCATTCATGCCACTCCGACCGCGAGGTTTCCCCACTCCGGACAAATTCAGATTTACGTGTGTTGACCTAATTCTCTACACTCTTATAAGCCTCATTCTGATCCAATGATTAATTTCTTCCCACAGTCCTGATTATTATTAATTGAGAAAAAAGTTCCCTGTAATTCTCTTGGCAATTTTCTCTAACTTATTTTTATTTTTTGGTATTTCATAGCAATCATGGCGCGAAATGAGACGCTAATTTCCGCTCGTCCGTGACGATAGTCTGTTTTACAGCAGCAATTTGCCCGCCCGTCTAGTCGCTTTTCATCCTTCCAAATCATTCCTTGCTTCTACTAAACATTCCAGACATGAACTAAAAAGTGCATTGAAATACATTTAATATTAATAAGGATTGACTTCAATATTTTTTTCAGCTCTCATTTGAAAAAAATAAAATTTCATCGTGGAGAGAATAAAAGATTTTAGACGGATTGTTTTAGTATAACTTTCCTTCAACCATTATATATTCCGAAACCCATATCCTGAAGTAACATTTTAGACACTCCCATTTTAGACCCAGCGGTGCACGAACGTCCTGCTCTCGAGGTACGTTGTGAATTTGTATTAGTTATGCGGTGTTGGTACCTATGCTAGGAGTGGCAGGTATTGATATATAAACTTGGTTGACATCCAGTAAGTATACTTTTGTGTTCATTTTCTCTACCATTGCTCAGGAAGTTGCCTTATAAGTCATTCACGTAACGTGGTGGATGACTTCAGACGACGATGTGTGGTGGACCCCATCTGGTTGTCTGTGAGACACTAGGATAAGAACATAACAAATTACTTAAAGACGTTTTATTCTTGAGGAAGAAGAATTATCGGGTTATTTTACGACGCATTTAACCGCAAGGTCGCATAGCGCCGCCACCCTATATCACACCGATTGGTCGTGGGTGGACTGCAAATGCCGCCGGCCGTGAGATTCGAGTTCCACGCTCCACCATCTAGGCTACCGAGGCCCCTGGGTTTTTGTTCTTCATTCCAGGAGACATCACTGCATTTTTCAAAATTTATACACAATATACACGTTATATATAAAATGTATATACTCCGTTACTTGGTGCTTCAACATACACCCCATAATTTGGCAAACTGGGAAATTATACACCCCATAACATAGTGCCTCTCAAGATTATACACTCCATACTTTGGCAAGCCAAAAAATTATACACTCCGAATCCAAGATTGAGAAGTGAAAACCCAACACTGCAGATTAGTCAACCGCCGCCAGTCAGGTTTTTCGCTAATAGCGGTCGAACAGCGCGGGGCAGCTCCCCCAAATTTATTTATCTTTCAAGTGATGGAAATCAAGGGGGCGCGACGAATCTTGAAGGCGTGGGTAAGCCGAGATAGTTGTTCTTCCTTAAGTCCGATATCGATACTTACCAGTGAACGTTGACGCAGGATCAAATTGAATGGTTTCAGGAACGCGTCCCTCGTTTCACGTCAGGTGTGGCTGACATGGTCCGTGTATCCCAGTCGTGGCCATCAAAACCCAATATAATTGATAATCATACAATCGACAGTGAATGTAAAAATCGACAGACGCCCCTTTTGTCCTTGTGCCTCGGAACTATGACAGCCCGACAGGAGCGGAACTTTATGGGTTCAGTTGGAGATGCATATCAACGGAGTGACTCATTTGCGGGAACATATTTTTGATCGCAAGGATGTTGACTTGAGGTAGCACATTTATACTTCCAATGATGTTTATTTTTGAAAACGATTCAGATACCAATGCACGACGGCAATGGAAAGGCACAAATAATACGTGAATGGACCACCATGTAATGTGGTGGCTCAGACAATATCCACGTAATTCGCTGTACTGTCGATAATAATGCCCTCGCCAAACGCCGATTAAAAACACCAGCTGTTTAAAAAACAATATGACAATGTATTGCAACATGATTGGCAACTGGGCCCATGAAGCATGCGGTATGTTCCAAGCCATAGCATGATTTCACTACATGTGTATACACTGGGGAACGGGGTACGTGATGTCCAGCTCAGAAAAGGAAACATTTAGGAGAACATATCACAGTTGATAATGTTGCGGAGAGTTGTACTAAACATTGTTGAATGAAAGACGATTATGCAAAGTAACCAAATTCTAATATTAGGTAAAATATAATCACAAATTATCCTGATATATTTCGAGCATGACCCTTCTCCAGAGACCGAGTACATACACAAATACATCTTAAGCATATGCGTTGTAGCACACGCTTTATGGATCAGGTTGTCCACCAATATTGACAAAATGTCTGGCTGTGTATATACTTTGTCCCTGAAGAATGGCCATGCCCAAAACACAGACCAACTTGTGATTCTACCTTACTTAATGTAAGCATTTGGTTAATTTGTATAATCGTCTTTAAAGTATCACAGCACGGAAATATCAGTGGACACATCCACATGTAATCGTGCTAAGATGCAAGAACAAGATGACTAGACATAGTAACATGGATCTTTACAGGTCATAACCAGATATCAAACATTCCTCAGGCAATCCCTACTATGCTGATTCCACACCTCATGTACATATAACACAAAGCATGTACACAATATCACACACTGCACTCATCAGTTATATACTCTTCATGGTATCCTCTCAAGTACACATGGCAAATTGCACACACACACACACACACACACATATATAAATATATATAATACATGAGATTTCTCGATTAGGTACGATGGGCGTGATATACCAGTTGATGAGCCCCTAAACTGCAAAAACCCAGAAGTTACATCTTCATTAGCATATAATGGCTATATGCTATCATCACTTGGGTACCCGACACAGACACACAGACACACACACACACACATATACATATATATATATACATACACATACACATTCGAGGAGTGGTTGCGCCCAGCAGAGGGCCGACCGCGTCAGCACACGAAGTTTGGCGTAGAAGCGTTCTGACCAACGCCGCCGCCAGCACAGCAAGTGGGTCTGCCTTCCCAGCAAGTGGGCCAACCTGCCCTGCAAGTTGGCCAGCCTGCTTGGTAAGCAGGTCCACCTGCACAGCAAGCAGGCTTGCCTGCATTGCAAGCTGGTCTGCCTGCATGGTAAGTAGGTCTGCCTCCTGTGTGAGTGGGCCAGCCTGCTTGGTAAGCAGATCCACCTGCATGGTAAGCAGGCTTGCCTGCATGGCAAGTGGGGCTGCCAACACAGCAAGTGGGTCTGCCTTCCCAGCAAGTGGGCCAGCCTGCCCTGTGAGTGGGCCACTTGCCATGCGAACAAGCAGGCTTGCCTGCACAGCAAGTGGGTCTGCCTGCATGGCAAGCAGGTCTGCCTGCACAGCAAGTGGGCCAGCCTGCTCTGCGAGTGTGCCAGCCTGCTTGGTAAGCAGGTCCATCTGCACCTGCCAGGAGGCTTGCCTGCATGGCAAGCAGGTCAGCCTGCATGGCAAGTGTGTCTGCCTGCATGGCAAGCAGGTCCACCTGCCCTGAAAGTGGACCAGCCTGCCCTGTGAGTGGGCTGCTTGCCATGCAGGCCTGCCATGCCCATTTGTCATGTGAGCAAGCTGGCTTGCCTGCACAGCAAGCAGGTCCACCTGTACAGTGAGCAGGTTTGCCTACACAGCAAGTGGGCCAGCCTGCTTGGTAAGCAGGTCTACCTGCACAGGAAGTCCACCTGCATGAGAAGCGGGTCTGCCTTCACAGCAAGCAGGTCTGCCTTCACAACAAGCGGGTCCGCCTGCCCTGAGAGTGGGCCACTTGCCATGTGGGCAAGCAGGCTTGCCTGCATTGCAAGCGGGTCTGCCTGCACTGCAAGTGGGTCAGCCTGCTCTGAGAGTGTGCCAGCCTGCCCTGCCCAGCCTGGCCAGCCTGCTTTGTAAGCAGGTCCATCTGCACCTGCCATCAGGCTTGCCCACATGGCAACAAGATCTGCCTGCATGGCAAGTGGGTCCACCTGCATGGCAATTGGATCTGCCTGCATGGCAAGCAGGTCTGCCTGCATGGCAAGCAGGTCCACCTGCATGGCAAGTGTGTCAGCCTGCACAACAAGCAGGCTGGCCTGCCGAGCAAATTTGGAAGTCACTGGCTGCAGATTTGGAAGTCACTTTGCAGTGTCAACCTTCAAGGTTATAATCCTTCAACTACATATAATTGTAGTAGCTTCAGCTTTGAAGCCAGAAGCCTGCAAGTAATGTCAGTCAACCTTCAAATACAAGAACATGAGGAAATTTTCAAGAAAAAGCAACATTCTGAATGAAAAAACATTATCACCACAAACCAACATATCCAGCTATGTCGGTCCAGCATTATAAAATATCTCAGGAAAATCTTCCCCATGTTACACTGAATAAATTGATCAAATGTTACCAAAAGCAAGGTTACAAAAAAATTGGTGCATGCAACCCTGCTTCAGCAACATAGGGGGAAATATATTGAAGAGGGCAAGTTTTGATTCTCAGTGATACTTTTTGATGACCTTAAGACAACGCAACCACATAATTTCTCCACAAATGATTATTCCTAAGTCAACAGTGGTCAATACAATTGATACAATTGAAAAACAAAACAAAAGGAACAGCATTGTTGTCTTAATAACAATCTAAGATACTGCAGCACAACTGACAAATCAAGTGACACACCATGTACTGATAATTATATGTAGAGTACTTGATGCAAATGAAAGCCACCCAGTGTCTAGAGGACCCTAGGACTTCTCCAATTCCTGAAAGTGGTTTTATCCCCCTTAAAATCCCATCACCTTAGCCTCTCCCTCTTCTTTGTTCCAGCAGTCTGGCGCCGCCGGAAACAACCGCCAGTTTTTTCAAATGATTTCAAATATGATCTATGACGTCACTGGTGTGCGTTGAAATACACAGGGGGACGTATTGGTGTAAATCGACGCCGGCGTAGATTTACACACAGCTGCTCATTGGCGTAAACCTACGCGGACGTTGATTTACACGGGTGGAGGTCTCTGTGTACATCGACGCAGATCTGCGTTGATTTACACGCAAGGAACTCTCTGTGTAAATCGACGTTGGCGTCGATATACACGCTTCCGAATAAAAAAGGGCTTCTGGTGTATGACGTCACGTGACGTCGGATTTGTCTAGTTTAAACCAACTATACTAGAGCGGGTTTGGGGGTACCTGTTGTCTCTAGTTATCCTGGTCTACACAACTGGATGGACTGTACAGTGTACAGTCCATCGTACGCAGAAGTGTACAGTGTACACTTCTGCGTACTCACCAATCCGCAGACTATTGAGTGGAAGTTTCATGCTAGAGGGTACAAACCCCTCCCCCTACACCATACCACAGACAGGTTCATGATTTTGCCCAGGGGGCGTCATCTCTCCAGAGCGGCGGATCTTGGCCCAGAACATTTGGACGGGGTACACTCCTCCCAGAGGAGCACCATTTGTTTTTGTCTGAGGATTGGCTTTCGCCAAAAAGTTCGCGACGTGCGTTCGGACTCCCAGATAACTCCCGTTCCCAGGTCGAGGAGCGCGTTGCGCTGATAATTTCGAGGGAGAGGGTACACTGGAACCTCCAAGAGCATCCAGGAGGGAGTCGGGGTATCGGCGCACACGAAGCTGGTGAAATTGGCCAGACTCTCACCTTTAACACATGGCAGCGTTCTGTAATATGTAACCCCACTGAGACTGGCAACATCAGTCAGGTGAGCCCAGAAGGAACCGCGTAGATGACCAAATTTGAGCCCCTATAACATATTTATTATGGGGTTAATCAGAGACCCACCCGGGGACATTTTAGGTGGGCACGACGGGAAGAGAATATAATGGTTACCTTTCCCATGCAGCGCTCAGGCATGCACTCCATTCATGGATCTCCATAATTATGACTAAGAATAGCATGTCCTACATAACAGTACTAATTGTATGTTTATATTAGATCGAAAATAATACTGACGGAGTATTCCTGATTAATTCCTGATTAGCATCCGAAGCACAGCACAGGCCGTCAGCGTCGACGCTAGCACGCTGCCGTTCATCCTTGGTATAGCAACCGGACCACGAACATCCGGTAATGTTCGTGGAAGTGGAATTACTTGAGTATGCACCTGTGTTTGAGATGTCACGTTTGGTCGTAGCCTCTTGCTAAATTACTAAGCAAAGCCTCGTTAGCAGTCTAGCTTCTGGTTGGTTGGTATTTGGGTTTCAGGGCGCATCGACCGGATTCGGTCATGTAGTGCCCGTCGGTCTAGCTGCTGTGAAGGCAATATCCAGATTACAATTATAAAACGTACCATGGCGAATATTCACTCAAACATTCCCAAACCACCTGAGATGTTCCCAGGAATAAAAGTCATTGACTTTTCCTTGCAGACATTTATTTCACAGTGAATTGGAAAGGCCTTGGGCCGATGGCAAATCACATCACAGCGTCACATTCCACACACAAGGCGCATAATAAAAAGAGAGGAACATATTGGACGCATCAATTTCCGGAGCAGTGAGAACACTGTCGACTGAGAGCACACAAATCAGAAGTCATCATTCGGTCTGGATCCCACATTCTGGTAGAGTAGTGTGTGTGTGTGTGTGTGTGTGTGTGAAGACACACACACACACACACACACACACACACACACAAATATATATATATATATATATGTGTGTGTGTGTGTGTGTATATATGTATCACCATCATCAGCATCCTAAGTTGCCAGTCAATGTGGTCATCCGGCACCAGTGGCTGGTGGAGAGGCGTCAGTGCTAGCACGACACACGCGCTCTGGCGAGGTCAGCAGAGCCAGTTTGAGTCAGTCCCAGAAGCCTGCTGTGCCGATGGCAATGTTATCCGTCCCGCGGCCGGGTAGGTACTCCATCAGCCATTGGAAGTCAGTGAAGGCCACTGGAAAAATGTCCAGCATATTATCGACTGAAAAACTGAATCGCGTCAGCTGCAATGGGAGACCTGGAGCCTGTAAGACATACTGCTCGCAACATCGAACAGTAGGTAGTAGCAGCACATAATGCTTGCGTTGTATTCCATCTATGTAAACACACTTAAATGTTGCCCAGCATCTATTAATTATCAGTGTCTATAAAACACGATAACCCCACGTGTCGGCTTCAGTGCCACGGTGTCACTGCATGCCGGCAACAGTACTATGCCGTGCAACCTGTGTGGCGGTCACAGTACGACGGCGAGTGCCCCACGTGCCAGCCTCAGTACCGTGCCGTGTTTCTAACATGCAGACCCATGTCCAAGACACCCGTACCCCACGTGCCCACCCAAGTATCACGACGTATGCCCAGCGTGTCGGTCCCAGTACGACGCCGCGTTCCCCACGTGGCGACCCCAGCATCACGCCGTGTGCCCAGTGTGTCGATCACAATACCATACCGTGCATCTCGTGTGCTGGCTCACTACCGAGCTGTTTACTTCACATGCGGGTCACAACACCACAGTGATTCCCTGGGTCCCACGCGTGGGGACTGGCCAGCGGACCAGACGGCGTGCCACTCACGGATCTCGCCCGGGTGTAGAACGTCGCTGATTTCTGGACAGATGGAGGTGCAGGGTGCGCGTGGAGTGAGCCGCAGTTGAGACGTGCCCGTCAGTTGGGCCATCCAAACCATGTCGTTCACCACGGGCAGCTGCAGCAGTGTGTATGTCGGTCAGTCAACTACAGGAAGTCAGTTAGTTATTTGAAATTAAGGACGCATTGACTGCGTTGGTCATGCAGCGCCCATAACATCGTCAGTGAAACGGTGAGATGCATTAATCATCAGTCGACATTGGCATGGAAGTCACATCGTCAGACAGTGCAAGCGAAGATCAGTCAGAATGACACGTCGTGGGGTGAAATCCATTGTGACATACGATTACCTCTTTGGATAACAGCAAATCGTATTCATAAGAGAAACTCGAACAGTCGCCCACTCCGAATCACATATGACCCATCGCCTAGAATGTTTGCTATGGTCATCGTGGACACCTCTCTTCCAAAGCACCGTCGTCGTTGGGCTACGAAATGAGGGCACATCTTAAGAACGTATCGCACTGCCAGCGGGATATCACGAGTACGATTTGGTCTCTCCTCATTCTGTAGTAGGTAGCCGTGGGTGGCATAGGTGTGGCCAATCCGTATCCTGGCGAGTACCACCTCCTCCTTTCGTGAAACTCTGAAAGATGACTCCCAACGCCCCGGACTTGGGTTGATGTTTCTCAGTTTACTTTAGTCATTTGAGTCCCAAAGTTGTTGTCACTTTTCCTGGAAAACACAATGATTGTCTGGCCGAGGTGTGCTGCTGGGAGAGACAGCGCACGGGTGTATTGGCTCCGCGCAGCACGCTTTGCTGATTGGTCAGCCAATTCATTTCCGGCTATTCCAACATGACTGGGTATCCAACAGGG
Organism: Imbricaverruca yamaguchii; assembly: GCA_034440575.1. NCBI lineage: Eukaryota > Metazoa > Arthropoda > Thecostraca > Neoverrucidae > Imbricaverruca > Imbricaverruca yamaguchii. The sequence goes on along the minus strand of JAOTOL010001047.1, from coordinate 97,730 downwards.
TGTTATGTTCCCCCTCGCTTAAGATTGGTTAGGCGCAGTAAAACATCTTGCACGATAGGGTCCTGCGAGAAAAAAAAACGTCTGTATTGCACGAAGGATACTCAGGAAGTCTGAAAATGCGACGTGGTCGACATCGTTCCCTACTTCGACGAAGGACAAAGCCTTCGTGATTGCTATGAGTTCAGTGGTGTAAACTGACGCGTGAGGAGGCAACGTAAACGATCTGGTCGTGGCTCCGCATATAAAAGCACAACCCACACCATGAGCAGTTTTCGACCCGTCGGTATAAGCGGCACTACATGCGTGGTAGATGTCGATGTATTCCAGGGCTTTTATCCCAAACCATTCCGGGATAAGTTCGTCCTTTGAGGTCACAATGTCGTGTCCATTGACGGCTGTACCAATTCCCAAGAGGGAGCTAGCAGCGATACCGTCTTTCAATTGCTGCGCATCTGAATACCGCTCCCTTCCACCAGCTCACGTAAGAGCACACAAAAAGGAGGTGGAACATTCCGACGTGTAACGCGAAAAAACGCAAGGGTACGGTGTACAGACAGGGCATTGCATGCCGGATTTGTGGGAGACAGTCTCACTCTGCAGGCATACCGTAGTCCCAGTTTATCCCATCTCAGGATGAGCGGTGCTTCATCTGCCAGAAGGCTTGCTGTTGGAGAAGTGCGGAATACTCCTGTGGCTATGCGCAAGGCGGAATGATGGATAGTGTCGAGAATGCGCTTGCTTGAGGCACTCGCACAGCCATGGACAAAACAGCCATAATCCAGCTTCGAGCGAATAAGCGATCGGTACAAAAGTAAAAGTGTAGCCCGGTCTGCACCATAAGTAGTGTGGGCGACACACTTCATAATATTCAATGTTTTCAAGCACTTGTCCTGCAGCGATGTCAGGTGGTTCTTGTACGTGAGTTGGGAATCAAATAAAACACATGAAACTTTGCTGATGACTGAAAGGGAATCTTGTCTCCGTAGAGGTGAATTGTCGGATCTTGACAAGTGCGGCAGCGACAGAAATGCACTCCACCAGTCTTATGAGTAGTGAAGCGGAAGCAGTTCATATTACTCCAGTTCTCTAAACGATCTGCAGCTGCCTCTACATAGAATATGGACGTGAGGCGGAGCACCAAATTGCGACATCGTCGACAAAAAGCGACCTACCGACACCACATAGCAGGTAGTCTCCAATGTCGTTGATAATGAACTCGAACAAGGCAACACTGAGGACACTTCCCTGGGGCACTCTGTTGACTTGTGGCAGCCGTTCGGACATCGTGTTTCCTACACGGACGCGGAATGTCCGATCGGTTAGAAAATTATGCAGGAAGCGTCCCATAGCGCCACGCACACCACACCCACAGAGTTTTGTAAGTATGCCGTGTCTCCATTTTGTGTCATAGGCGCCTTCAATATCGAAAAACACTGCTCCCAGATGTCACATTTCCTTGAAACTAGTACCAATCAGAGTGTTAGAAGATGGTCAACTGTCGACCTGTTCTTTCTAAATCCAGACTCGGCGCTGGTGACGAAGTTCTGGTCGTCCAAGAACCACGTGAGGCGCATTCACCATCATCTCCATCAGTTTGCAAAGACATGAAGTTAGGGAGATCGGTCGATAGTGCAGAGGATCAGAGCCAGTCTTGTTCGGCTTCAGTATGGGAATGACAGTGGTTTCTCGCCAAGAAGACGGAAACCCACCGCTCTCCCTTAACGCATGACAAGTGTTGTGAGACGGAAACACATCAGATCACGACAGCCTCAGAAGTGTACACCTTCCTGGCCGAAAAATTCCAAACATCAATTATCAGTTTGTTCGTTACGCAAGTCGATATCGAATCCACAGCTCATGATCTAAAGGCCGCTTCACCAAAGCTCTGACGGTCCAGGGAACACAGTCTTTGCACTGCTTCGTGCCGGTAAATACTACCACCATGAGTGTGGCCGAACTGTCGGGGGAACAGGGGCGCCACGTCAAAGTCTGCCATTGAATGATGGACCAGTGCCTAGGTAGCCACTCCAGCGAAGCATGTATTCATAGAACAATACATTGCACCTGTCACCAAACCTGTCTGTATACAGACCAGTGTATGTTTTCCTGTATACCCACATACACGACCACCACCAAAAAATATGGGCGAGATCTACCGTTGTCCTTCCAGTCACAACGATCTGTTACTAATGCCTAAGTATCTGGAATGCGGACGTTTATTGGACTTGACTATTAGCGTTACTCAAACGATTGAATATGCCACTTAATTCGAATTTAGCATACAAAACTATAATCTCCATTCTCCCGTCAATAAATGTTAAAGGTCAAGTCATTGCTTGAATGACCCCTAGGAGGCCACCAAAGGTCAGCCAAGTTCATGGAAGTAAAATGCAGATAAGGTCACCCGAGGTCATCGGAGGTTGCAAGGCTACGAGATCACGAATCAAACTGACTTCAAACCTTGAGTGACCTACAATCGGGTGCCATTGATGACGTCATCGCTCCATACTCTGATTTTTAATACAAAATCTAGAAAAACATATCTCCAATTTCTTTTGTAGTGAAAGACGACATACTACACAACAATATAAAAATGTAAAAACTGGATACTTTCCATGCGCTCAATATGATACGTGTCACGTGACCTAAGGTCACGTGACCCAAAAATTTAAATTGCCAAATTTAAAAATCAAGCACTTGAACGTGATCTCAGGTCTATTACGAATCTAGCGATATATTTGTTTATGCACTTATGTTGATTCTAACAGAAGTTATGGCCATTTAAAGTTCACCTTGCATCGTGACCATCAAAAAATGCCTGAGGCTACAACGCACGTGCGGTTGATCAGATCGAAATGGGAGTGTCACCATTGGATTCGGGGCGCTCAATTACCCCTGTCCACCAATTTATGAAGAAATCCGGGACGGGTCGGTGTTATTTTGCACCCTAGGTGTGACGCGACGCGTATTGGTGGACCGCACCTGCTGTGGTGTTGAATTGTATCAGCCTGCGAGGGGCCGTGTTATGTATGTGCGTGCAACCTAACCAGCGTTGGAAAAGTGGCCCTTTTTTGGAACTTTTGCAATTCAGAGAATTATACACTTCGGAAAAAATACACTCCTTGCATTGCTGGATGAAGACATGCTTAACTAGCAAGACAGCTAGATATCATTATACAATAATGATAACTTGGGTGGAGAGGAAGATTCAGTCATACTGAGTCCCCTGCCACATAACGTTTCCAGTATAATTGAGGATAATACACATTTGTTATTTCGGGTCATCTGTAGGCACATTCCAAGAGGAGGCAGGAGTGGAGCCGAAAATGAGATGCCAGCCAGATTGGAAGAATATCAGTTTGCTAGCATGCACAAGTACAACAGATGTCAATGGATGGCAAAATATGGATCACTGCAGTCTGAATATGATTTTAATGTCACTGAACATTCCACATTTCATAACATTCCATCTTCCATATCATTCCATAACATTCCATTTGTGTATATGTGATATCTGGTGAAGTGCAGGTGAATCAATAAACAGCCACCAATGCATTCATGTGTATGTTCTCCATTTGTGGACAAACCTCAGAACAGAGTCCAGATGTGCCCAGAAGAATGTGTGGATGAACACCAAGAGCTAGAGTGGCATCCACACAACTGGTAAGCCACAAAGTGTAGCACTTTCCCCAAATCCCCAAAATACTGGTAGATATGAGCCATGTTTTGCCACAGCATAGGAATTTTCATGGGCACTGTTACTTTTCCACACATGTTTTACACACATTTTACCTCCATGAAGCATACAAAGGTATTAGGTTTGGCTAAGTTATGCTATTTTTTTTTGTAAGTTATCCATTTATCAAATTCCTTTCGGAATCATTCAGGATTATAAAAAAGATGTTTTTCAATTAAACAAAAAACACACAGGCTAGCATAGGCTGTTTGGTTAAAATAGGCCATTTACTTTTGATTTTTGGAAGGAAAAAATTGCTTGGAAAATTTATATTAAAAAAGGCTTTCTTGCATACAGTTAGGCTGCAGCTTTTTCTTCATTTTTAACATTACATTTCATGGTATATTTCCCAACCAAACCCAAGAAACTTTTTTTGGTGTTATTTTGCTACCCAACTGCACTTGCCAAAAAAATGTGTGGTCGCATCATGTAGGTACCTACATTATGAATACATTCATAATCATTGCACGAAAATTAAATTTCAAGAAACCAAATCACCTTAAATTGCAAATTTGTCCATTCAGAAAGTCAGAGACCATAAATGTTAAAAGTATAATGGCATTCAATGGAGAATGGGGACAGGATGCACCTAACAATTCCCTGAACATATCATGAATGCACAAATAATGCTTGAATGCATGCATATCTATAATATCTGCAGTCAATGTGCACTGAAGAGGCCCAGCCCCCATTTTGAAAGAAAAACATTCACGCTTCAAAATGTGGAAAGTGAAAACAGGATTTTCCAGACAAAATCGAAGCAACCAGTTCTGTTCATTACTACGCTTGTGGGCAAAACATCGCAGCAATTAATATTATCATGTCCTGCTCCTTGCATTATCTGAAAATATCCCGTCACACAACACAAGCTTACAGCTTTGGTTTATCCAAATTAATAACTCGAATTACCGCGAAGATATTTGATATAGGTAAGTAGGTAGGTACCTACAAAGTCAGATATTACAAACTCTCATACCTCGAGCCAAACACGCAGTCAATTCCAGCGAAGAGCTTTAAAGAAAATCATTCGTTGAATAAAAAAATCCACTACGCTCCGCTAACCAAATATAGGAATTCACCTTTACCAGCCCGACCGCGTAGGATGGTCCGTTCTTGGATTCAATGAGTTCACCGCTCTCCGTCTCCCACTCCGGCCGGAGCTATTTAAACCATTGCCACGAAAAGCCATGGATAATGCATTTCTTCTTGGTTCCTTGGAGAATAATATGTTCTGCATCAATTGGGATGGATAAAACCGTTCATATTTATATTATTAAGCAGTCAGGAGCGATACACAAAGGATATCGGAAGGATTTTCCCCATGAAAATTGCCGTAATGGTACCAAAACGTTCCTAAAACCTGCTAACACTTTGCTCCAAAATGAAGATCCATAGAACCAGAAATTTCACCTTCTTTCGATTTCATGACTTATATTGTTTCTGAATTTCATCAACAAGCGGGAATAGTTGTATTCATGCCACTCCGACCGCGAGGTTTCCCCACTCCGGACAAATTCAGATTTACGTGTGTTGACCTAATCCTCTACACTCTTATAAACCTCATTCTGATCCAATGATTAATTTCTTCCCATAATCCTGATTATTATTAATTAAGAAAAAGTTCCCTGTAATTTTCTTGGCAGTTTTCTCTAACTTATTTTCAATTTTTGGTATTTCATAGCAATTATGGTGCGAAATGAGACGCTAATTTCCGCTTGTCCGTGACGATAGTCTGTTTTCCAGCGGCAATTTGCCCGCCCGTCTAGTCGATTTTCAGCCTTCCAAGTCATTTCTTGCTTCCACTAAGCATTCCAGACATGAACCAAAAAGTGCATCGAAATATATTTAATATTAATAAGAATTGACTTGAATATTTTTCAGCTATCTCATTTGAAAGGAAGAAACTTTAATCGTCGAGAGAATAAAAGATTTTAGACGGATTGTTTTAGTATAACTTTCCTTAAACCATTATATATTCCGAAACCTATATCCCGAAGTAACATTTTAGACCCTCCCATTTTAGACCCAGTCGGTGCACGAACGTCCTGCTCTCGCTGTAGGTTGTGAATTTGTATTAGTTGTGCGGTGTTTGTATGCTAGGAGTGGCAGGTATTGATATATGAACTTGGTTGAAATCGAATAAGTATACTTTTGTGATTATTTTCTCTACCATTGCTTAGGAAGTTGCCTTATAAGTCATTCACGTAACGTGGATGACTTCAGACGACGATGTGTGGTGGACCCCATCTGGTTGTCTGTGACACACTATGATAAGAACCTAACAAATGACTTGAAGGCGTTTTATTCTTGAATAATAAAAATTATCGGGTTATTTTACGACGCATTCAACCGCAAGGTTGTATAGCGTCGCCAACCTATATCACACCGATTGGTCGTGGGTGGACTCTGCAAATGCCGCCGGCCGCGAGATTCCAGTCCCACGCTCCACCGTCTAAGCTACCGAGGCCCCTGGGTTTTTATTCTTCATTCCAGGAAACATCACAGCATTTTTCAAAATGTATACACTTCGTTATTTATAAAATGCATATACTCTGTTACTTGGTGCTTCAATATACACCCCATAATTTGGCAAACTGGGAAATTATACACCATATAACATAGTGCTTCTCAATATTATACACTCCATACTTTGGCAAGCCAAAAAATTATACACTCCGAATCCAAGACCGAAAAGTGAAAATCCAACACTGAACCTAACCTAATGTATATGCATACACCGCCTGCTCTGTGTATGTTTTGTGTGTCTTGTCTGCGTTGTATGTAGTGAGGAATGTCGAATTGATATGGGTCGTTATGTTTGAAGTGTGTTTCCTGAATGCATAGTGCCATGTGTTTTTTTTTTTTAGTACGTGATGTTTGAATTTAGGCCAGTGTCTAATGAATCCGTGTGTGTTCCATTATATGATTGTGTCCATGGTTTTTTAGTGTTGGTGCGCGTGTGTGCTCGTTTATGTGAGTTGTGTCTTTTTGTGTTTTCCCCTGGTTTTTGTTGTTGGTGAGTGTGGGGTGGTTGTTGGTGGGCGGGGGGTGGTATTTGGTGTGGGAAGATTGTCCGTTCTGTGTCTGTTGGTGAGTGTCCGATGTCAGTGTGTTCCTCTATGTCTGTGCGGATTGTATTTATTGGTGACTCGTCTGTTGATGGTGAGGTGTGTGGGTAGGGAGAGGCTGTTGGCTGCTAGAGTGGTGGCGGTGGGGGCTGGGAAAATGGGGAGGGTGTGGGTTGGCGGATTGGAGGTGGTGGTGCTTGGTGTACCTGTCGCTGTCCTGAAATGCATGCTGGTGTCGGTACTCGCGTTCTGCGTGTGCTGTTGGTGGGTGTTTGTGTTTGGTTTGCTTGTGGGTAGGTGTATGTGGTGTTTGTGTCGCGTGGTTGTGGGTGTTGGCAGAGCCGGGTATTCTGTGTAGTTTTGTGGTGGTGGTGGCGGTTTGTATTGTCCCGGCTCTGCGCGGCCGGTCGGCCACGCCTCTGACAAAACCCTCCTGGGCAGGGACAGTTCCATGCCCTCCAGGTGGACCAGGCGGAGAATCTTTTTCTCCGCCTGGTCCACCTGGAGGGCATGTCCTGTCCCCAGCCTCGTGCTCCCCCGCAAGCGGCGCAGCAGGGCTCGCCGCTCTGGCAGGTGTCGGTGTTGTGTTGCTGAGCGCAGGGTCCGCATATGTACGTGGTGGAGTACATATGCGGAGTGGCCGTGACGCTGGCACTTTTTACAGCGCCACGGGAGGGGTGCGCGTGGTGTGACTGGGAAGCGTAAGTATTCGGGTTTGATGTGTTTCGGTGGGGTCCGGGTGCGGCATGTCAGTATGATGATGTGTGATGGTTGTTGTCCTGGTCTTGGAGCCCGGAGATCAGGGTCCTCACCGCGATACCGGTCAGTTCCCGTGTGTGTATTGTCCCTTGGGACGTGTAGTTTTGTGGCTGGGGTGATTGAAATGGGTGTGTCGTGTATTGCGTGTATTGTTGTGAAAATTTTACCGTCTATGTCAGTGTGTGCTCGGATTAGGAGTGCACCTGACCTAATTTGTTTAGCAATCAGCAACCATGTGAATCTGGCGATCTCACCCTCCACCAACCAGGGGCCGAGTGAGCCAATGGGCTCCCCATCCCCCCGGCGACAGAGCAAGAACTCGCCAGTTGGGTGGGGTATGGAGTGCATGTTCGTGGTGTCGTAGTTTGCGGTGTTGTAGGCGTTTGGTTTGTAGGTGTCGAGCAAAGGGTGATATGGCAGGTGTGTGACACAGTGACCAGTAGTAATACAAGTTTTGGCGGAGGGTTCAAAAGGACATGAATAGAGCCCGACGGATGTAAAACTAGGGCAGATAAAGAGGAAGATAACACAAAGAAATCGGAAAATGTTCTTGTAGGGAGCACGATTGGTAGCATAAACATTCCCATATGCTACGGAATATTTCTTATCTGTATAATCTGCCATGGAGCCTATGAGGTTATAGGTCATGTCTGGTATAAATATTTTACTTATTCCAAGAGTGCACATTTTGTGTACTGTAAATAAGGGCATTAGCGCAATATAAAACTTGGGTATTGATCAATGCTTGCATTAGATGACAATACAGTATGGACTTGTACTCCTCTGGCCAAGTGAGGTCATCTGGGAAGAAGCTGCCAAAATACCGTTTTGGTTAAGCATGCATTGCATGTTTACAGACCTCATTTCTACGAGAATCACAAGAAACAGACCTACACTTTAGAATATATCACAGAATACTCCATCGTGTTCCGTCGTACCCAGTATGCCCTACATGACGCCGTGCAATGGATACTGGATTCACTATAATAATTGCAGCTGGATTGATCTATCCGTGTAATTTTGTTATACTGCATCGGAGAACAACAAGCAATCATTTCAAGTGGTAAAAACAGCACCTACGATCGATGTTGTGATGCTATTATAATATGACTTGGCATTGTTCCTGAAAACATACATATGTATGCTTGATCAATGATGAACTCCCAGGTTACCGATTTCCCTCGGCTACCGATATATCGATCCTATAGCGACTTCAATATCTTATCCCGTCCTAAGCTGTCATTATATTTGAATGATATGACTATCAAAATGACCAAGAATGACTTAGTTAAGGTAACATAGTAACGAAAGGACCTATGGTACAACAACTGCACCTGTATGGTGACTTCAATCTAAAAGGTTATGAAAATGCTGGTGTTGGCTCCCATCACGCAAAATGTTTAGGAAATGCCTTGAAGAGGACCTGTTCTTACACCAGTTTGTATCGGAACCTACCAGGCATGGTTCATTCTTTGACCTTGTATTCTCGGATTTAAGTGACTTGGTTCAAGACTTAACTGTAGGCGAAACTCTAGGAAGAAGTGACCATAACATAGTTAGATTCAAGGCACATGTAGGGGAAATTATCAAGGATAATTTGGTAAAGGTTCCAAATTTCAACACAGCAGACTTTGACTGCATGAGAGCGGCTTTCAGTGCCATCAGATGGGAAGAAGAATTCTCCAATTTAAATGCCTGTGAAATGTGGGAAAAGTTCAAATCTTACTTGAAGGAAATTCAGATTAGACATGTCCCCAAAAGCAAAGACGGAAAAGAAGGGTAGGAAAGCCAGCATGGCTTACACCAGGCTTGATAAAAGCAATTAAGGCTAAGAAAACTGCATTTAGAGTCTTTAAAGAAGCCTCAAATGTCGTTTATCTAAAGGCGTATCGAAAAGCTAGAGACACTGTGAAGCAAAAAACCAGAGCAGCAAAGCGAGCAAAAGAACTGGATTTAGCTAGAAACTGTAATGGGGACAGTAAAAAGTTCTTTAGTTTCTACAAGCTGAGTAAAGTTTCTAGCACAATTGGTCCACTGGAAGTAAACGGGACTACATTGGGTGAGGATAGTGAGATGGTTGAGGAGCTGAGCAAGCAGTTTAAATCAGTGTTTACATTGGAAGATATGACCAATCTGCCGACCGTACACCATAGTTCAGTGACATGGGATCTGACAAATGATGTTGATTTCATTGATAGTGATGTTGTTTACAATCATATCAGGAAAATAAAGCCAAACAAGGCAGCAGGACCTGATGATATTTATGCTAGGGTGTTGCGGGAAACTGAAAAGGAACCGGCATTTCCACTTAGTATAATATTTTGTAGATCAGTTTCACAAAATGAAATACCAACCGATTGGAAAAGGGCAAATGTAGTTCCTATTTTCAAGAAAGGAGAAAGAGGGAAAGTTGTAAACAATAGGACAGTAAGTCTCACATCCCTAGTCTGCAAGGTACTCGAATCAATTATCAAGGATAGAATAGTTACTTATCTGGAAGGTAGCAGATTGATTCAAGATACTCAACATGGGTTTGGAAAAGGACGATCGTGTCTCACAAACCTCTTGGACTTTTTGAACTTCGCCACAGAACAATTTGATCAGGGAAATCAGGTTGATGTAGCATATCTTGACTTTAGTAAGGCCTTTGACAAGGTACCCCATAAACGGTTAATGATACAGCTTCAGTCCCATGGTATTGCAGGTAGCATCTTAAAATGGATAGAGTTGTGGCTTTCAGATAGACAGCAAAGAGTGATGCTAAATGGTACAAAGTCATCATGGCAAAATGTTCTTAGTGGAATCCCCCAGGGGTGAGTACTGGGGCCACTACTGTTCATTATATTTGTAAATAACATTGAAAGTGGCCTAAGCAGTAAAGTTTTGAAATTTGCGGATGATTTGAAGGTCTTTAGGGCAATAACAGGTCAAGATGAGCATATCTCGCTGCAAAAGACTTAGACGAACTTGTCAAGTGGTCCGAAGAATGGCAAATGAAATTTAATTTTGATAAGTGCAAAATCATGCATGTAGGTAAGCAGCATATGAAGGCTCCATACTTGATGGGTGGCCAAGTGGTATCAGTGACTCAACAGGAGAAGGATTTAGGTGTTATTCTAAACACAAAACTGGGGGCATCAGAACAGACCAAGGAAGCCAGGAAAGAAGGCACCGAGAATGCTCGGGGCAATAAATAGGAATGTATCATACAGAAGTGAGGAAGTTATCAGGAAGCTTTACTGTGCATACGTCAGGCCACCTTTGGAATACTGCATCCAAGCTTGGTCTCCTATATATGAAAAAGATTGTTGGCTTTTAGAGAGAGTACAAAAGAGGGCTACAAAAATGGTTAATGGCATAAGCAACCTGGCATATGAGGAAAGATTGAAGAAATTGAATATGTTTTCACTTAGATATAGAAGGTTGAGAGGAGATCTCATGGAGGTCTTTAAATTTGTCCATCGTCTGGAGAGGGGATATCTTGGGGAAATGTGTGAATTAAACAGAAATGATGTAATTAGAGGTCATAAATTCAAAATTAAAGTTAACCACAGCAGAGCAAGGTCAAGGCAAACTTTCTTCACCAACAGTGTAGTGGAACACTGGAGCCAGCTGCCAGAAAACATTGTCAGTAGCAGCACATTGAACATCTTTAAAAACAGCATAGATAATCATCATAAGAATACAGGGATTGCTTTTCAGTATTACAGGGAGGGCTGATTGACAGATTTGGTGGGCAACTGGTTCAGTGTACAGAGTGGAACCAAGAAGGGCCCTTGTGGCTCATAGTTGCACTAATCTTTTATGTCTTTATGTCTTTATGTATGAATATGTTAGCATATATTGGTCCAATTGGATCTCATAGCAAAAAGCAACCGTTTGAAACGTTCAAATAAATGTCAAGGAACGAGTTAATTGCCATCATTAGAGCACGACCTAGGAAGATATTAAGGTCACCTGCTTACACAACATACACTACGTGTTCATTTGAGGGCATTTCAAACTTTAAGCTTCTGACTCAATTGGTTTGGCTGTTACGGCAGACAAACCAAAGTGGGAGGGGGAAACAAGCCCACCACTACAGTGACGCGCGGGCTAAGTGCACTATCCCTTTTTTACTATAGGCTATGCGCGAAATGCCTTTAAAAGCGTGTATGGCTTCTGGAAGCAGCACTGCCAACGGGTAAAAGCAAGAGATACACTACTAAAAGTACTATAATCATCAAACGATCAATGAATGGCATAAAAAGTAACTCATGAAACGGCATTATGCATATACATTTGCACATACTGCTTTACATCAGTTTCTCTTTTGAAATCACCTTCCTTCCTCTGGACTCGGGAAAAAAAAATATTTAAGACGCCGAACTAATTAGGCGTACGTCACTCAGCCCTGGTCTCTGGCAGATTAAGTAAATGTGTGGGAATGGGTTGCAGGGACAATTCCATGGCTACAATAATTTCGAATGGGGAAGTACATGGATCTGATCTCCTTGGTGAGTCAAGCATTGGTTTATCCCATCTTCATTGCGAAGAACATGAAAACACTCGACATTGATATATGAATTCAGCATATGTTCCATAAATATGATGGGATGAACCGGATAGCGAATTCTGATATCCGGCCGAATAGTATATCCGGCCAGATCGTGAGTAATATCCGGCCCGGATAACCCGGCCGGATACTGAACCTTTTAGGTTCCCACCACTCCACCTTTTTTCCTCAAGTGTATGCATTAAAAATACAGGTGATTGCATGCCCTCCAAAACCCCTCTTCAGTAAGCAAGCAAGCAATGGCATGCATTATCCCAAACTGGCGGATCTAGGGGGCAAAATGGGCATTTTGCCCTCAAACGAAAATGGTGCGGGGAAAACTACGTTTTCGCCCACCTCCCCCCAACGGCGGCAAACTGAAATTTTTGCCGCATTACATACAGGCCAACATCGCTCCCCCGCCCCCGTGGACACGACAAATACCACACCAACAATTACTTCCCTCCCCCGCCAGGCCGACCCACCCCCAACCCGGTCGACGACAAACACCATGCAACATCGCTCTCTCTCTCTCCCCCCCCCCCCCACACCCCCAGATCGACGACACAACACCACGCCAACATCGCTCCGTACACCCCCGGTCGACAAGTGTTGGTTAATTCCCTTCCCCCAACTGGAGCGCCCCAGGTCCCAAACCTCAGCTCAGTATGGACGATTTTTATTTGCCGGCGCTTGGCATTTCGCTCACATCCGAAGTCCGTCGGAGCGGGACGCCGGAGATGGAGGCACCAGGGAAACATTTTGCACGCGCGCGCACAGCTTTTTAACAAAATTTACTGGCCTGCTGCGGCATTCGCGTTGGCATTCATTCAACTAAGGCCCTTTACATTCACCTGGGACGCCAGGCGTCAGGGGCGTCCCTATCCACAATTGTTTCAGGTTTAATCTTCTACGTAGTTGGCCTGCGGCTTAGGTGGCATGGCGGGACACTCGCGTTCCTCATTCGTTTGGGCTATATTTAAACTGTGCGACGACAGCGATACCTATGCAGAATGCAGTCTGCAAAAGACTTATCAAGAGGCCACGAAAGCGCGGGACAGAAAACCTTTAGCACGACTCCGCTCCACAACCACGCGAAAATGAAACATCCGGACGAGTACGAAACGGCCAAGCAAGCGAATCGCGGCTGTTTTGCGTCTGTCTCAACTTTTTAAGAGGAAGGTACGCCAAAAGATCGGAAGATTTCCGCTATTAAGAAGCAGCTATCGATCCAAGAATCATTTGAGTCGAGGAAGATCTCGGACATTAACGACAGCCCCGCCAAGGACATCAACAGGGCCGTCATGATAATGATGGCCGTGGACAACCAGCCGTTCTCAATAGTAGAAGACGACGGCTTCATCGACCTCGTCGCCAAACTTCAATCGCGGTATCTCCTGCCCAGCCGGCGCTACTTTTCCGACGCCATTCTGCCGAGGCTGAACAATTTCCAGCGTCGAGGCGTCGTCCTGAAAGCGGCACACTTTCCGGCATCACACAGTGGCATCAACATCTCGGAGATGCTGACGAAGATGTGGGACGAGTGGAACCTAGTCAGAAGTCGGTGGCATCTACTGATCTGTGACGGGACCTCCAACATGACTCTGGGTTGCGAGCTGGCCGATATTCCGGCCGTCCACTGCACCATACACCGTCTTCAGTTGGTGGTTAGTGACGCCATCCGGTCACAGCCGGCTGTGAACTCGCACCTGACGAAGTGTCGGAGGCTGGTGAGTCACTTTGGCCACTCGTCAGTGGCCTACACTACCCCCAAGGAGCTCCAGCGAGCTGAAGGCCTGCAACCGCGACTTCTGGTGCAGGACGTTCCGACGCGGTGAACAGCTCGTACTGGATGGTGCAGAGACTGGTGGAGCTGAAGCGGCCAGTTGTCTACCTGGAAGACCACGAAGATCTGCCGCAGATGACTGCGAGCGATTGGCAGCTGTGCGGAAGCCTCCTGCACGTGCTGAAACAATTCTTCGATCTCACGAAGGAGATGAGCTCGGACAACGCCACGTTGTCCAGCGTCATTCCCAACATCACCTGCCTGGAGCCATACCTGACAAGGATTGATCAGAAGGCGGCCGGCGTCCAGAAACTACGCGAGTCATTGCTACAAGCGCTGCGCCTCCGCTTCCTAACCACAGCTGACAGCTCCAAAGCGATGAATATCATTCTGGAGAAAAACTGTGACTGCCACAGCGATCGACCCCAGATACAAGCTCAACTTCTTCAAGGAGTCCGAAGAAAAGGACAACGCCAAGACGCTGCTCCTCAGCGAGGTTCTTCAGCTGCTGGGGGCGCAGGACGAAGAAGTTGCTGCCACTGACAGCAAATGCGCCGACAGCCCCGCGTCTAGCACAGGGTCAAGTGGTGAGGAAGACCTATTCGGCAGCTGCTTGACACAGATAGTGAGCCAGAGCCAGGCACCAGCTGCGAAGCGACAACGCCGTGACGGCCAGGGAGAGAAGACTGCAGCAGAAGAAGTGCAGAACTTCTTCACGCTCCCCCCTCTCACCTCGCGAGACGGACCCAGTCCAGTGGTGGGGCGAAACAGGTCGAACAAGTTCGTTCCCTCGCCTGCGCGCTCTCCCGCGTAAACTCCTGTCCGCCCCGTCGTCCTCCGTGTTCTCCAAGAGAATGTTCTCGGAGTACGGAACAATCTTCGAGGACAGGAGGAGCAGGCTTCTGCCGCGCCGCGGGGAGCAGCTCCTGTTTCTTCATCACAATGTGAAGCATTTCTGAGCCAGGTCGTGCTTTGATTGACGTCACTCAGTGTAACTCAGCGTCACAGCGCCACTGAATGCTGAGTACGCACTTACAATCTTCGAAGGGACAATAAAGATCATACGCTTGGTCGTTTTTGTCGTCTGCTTGTGTTAGGGGACACCCAAGTGGTGAACACTAACTGTAAATCGTTGCAAGCAACGGAAAATATCCGGTATCCGGCCGGATAGCAAGAAGTATCCAGCCGGATAGTTTATCCGGTGCATCCCTAATATACATATATATATATATATATATATATATATATATATATATATATATATATATATATATATATATATTCAATTCAATAATTCAACAATTCAATTCAACAATTCAATATATATATATATATTTATATATATTTATATATATATAAATATATATATATATAAATATATATATATATATACATATATATATATATATACATGAATGTAAATATATGAGCATATAGAGTATTCAGCAATATCCTGGGGCACAGAGTATTGCGAGCATCACGTTCAATCTCAACAAGTAGCGCACAGATGTGGAAATCCGCATGATCTAACATTGGGATTGAAGCGGATTTTCTGGACTGAAGTGCATATCAGGTGACATTCAACATATTCCACCAAAACTTCATGTAAATGCTATTTACATGAAGTTTTGATTATCTAAATAGCATGACGGAAACGTAAAGTTGAATCCCAACAAAGGGATTCAACTTTACGTTTCCATGAGTTATGCTTCACACAAAGTATTCAGAAAAAAACATAAAAGCACAAAACACAAAACTCCGAGGAAACACAGACGCACTGGAGGCCAAGCTGAGAAGCTGCCGAAAATCGACCCTCTGCCCGGGGGAGATCTTGAAGTAAGAAGGCATGAATGGAACCTGACAGTAAATAACCCTCATTTTAATCTAAACATGTCCCTGTGCTGTTTTGCGCATCCTATCTGAACGTTATGCAAAACAAAAGGGGATCAAACCCATTGCTAATTCACTCATCACTACAAGTGAAGGTCCAGACCACTCTGGCCTACACCACACCCATGGTGGGACTATTCCCTTGCATTCCTAAAATCATACTACGGTGCTCCAGAAATGAACGCCCAACAAAAGACACGGACTGAGAACGACGCGTTGAACAACACGGGCACCGGTCTGTCGTCTGAAGAATGAAAAGCACACGTCCCTTATGTATTCTTTGCAGCCGATGGCTGTACGCCAATGGGCAGTTATGTATAGAAGTGCAATTCAAATAAGAAATTATGTGATTGTCGTCCATGTGGAATAGCGCCGGTCAGAGGTAGAGGGACGAAAATCACAATGACCCAAACGAGACATACACTTCCCTTCCTTGAGACGGCGTCCTGCCCGCACACTCCTAGCAGCATTCATGCTCCTAAGAGTTGGGGTATGTACCAATTTGAAAACATTGCCTGTGTAGTTGGAGGACATGGCCACCCAGTTGGAGTCGGACATGTCCACCATCGCTGGCAAGAAGTAAGGACGCTGGTACCACGTGCGCATCTCCTTCGCTGCTAGCTTGTTGCAGTTCTCCCTGAAAACGACGCTTGGGTCAGTCTGCTTGACTGACCGTGTAGAAATGCTTGCCGATGACAGCTTGGTGTACTGAGCCTGAGCCAACACAAAATGATGTGATTGCAGCGCAACTTGGTATTTGGACCGATACTTCTATTGTAAGTAACTTCCTAAAATCATCACCCTCCATCGGTGTTTGCCGAAGCAGCAATCAAACCCATGCAATTCCACTGCTAGAAGAGCACTGGGTGACAGATCACTGCACGAAGCAAAACATTCGGCTGGAACTTTAATCGAAATGCAGCAAACGATTAACTACCCAAAGAACATATATTGTATGGGAAAAACACTGACTGCTTGGAACTACAACGTGTGCCAGCAATTTTGCTTCCCACCTCCACAACTAGGATCAGAAGACATGAGCGAAAGTGAGCGAGGTCGAGAGCTGAAAGCGCAGCGTTGTAGAATGCAGCCATGTGCATGCATCAGTCACGGGAGAACAGTCATTTGTGTTTCTATTCGCCGGTACAATCACAGAATGGAGACTGTCCAAGAGCGTTCCACCCAAGCGATGATAGGTTATACGTACGTAACGTCGTGCATAACGTAACATCGGCACACAACGTCACACTGGCTCCATCTGTCATTGGGTCGCGCTGTCGCGTGCGCTGTGGGGCTTGTGACGCTGCCAGAGACGGCTCCCACACTTCAAGAGTCAGCATCGCATTTTGAATCGGTTATACGCATTTTGGATCGGCGCCAGTCATAAATGTTTGAGATTCATCTATGAGTTGTGGGCTGAATGGTGCTGCCCTCTGTTGCGCTGCGCTGTTCGGACGCCTAGCTGTTCGGCTGTTTTGTGAAACCTTGGATGCGTATGGAGCCGGTTGGGAGAGGTACCTCCGAGTATTTGTTCATTGGCAGCAGAGGTGCTGCTGCCATTTTTCGTTGCGCGCCGTGTTTGTACCGAGGTGTCGTGTGTTGTTTTGTTGGCGAGGCCGGCAGTGGAAACTGGGCGTTGGCCGAAGGTGGTTGTGGCTTAATACAGTCTGCGGTACTTCGAGTTCTCTCGAGACAAAGGAACAGGGAATAGAAATCCAGAACAATAATTTCACATTTGTTTTCACCAGGCGATCGGTCCAGCACTTTCCAAACCAAGGTGAGTCCCAACATGGCCTGCAAAACACACACTGCCCTGAATGGAACTAAATTGGGTTGCCAGTTTGTTCCATAATACAATAATGAAAGGCAGCCAGACGTATTTAGTACAGCAGTGTAGGTCAGAGTCGGTGTCCTCATCTGTGATAAAATTTCCACAGATTTACGAGAATAAGGAATCGTTCCCGAAAATAATTTAAAGCTGAAAACTGATAAGCAATTAAGTCCGCGCACTTCAGTGAGCAGCATGCAAAAAAAAACATAGATATCCTACATGCAATGTCAAAATGTGCTGCTGGGTTAAGACTGCCCCAATATAAAGCATGATTTAAGCATCCACATGATCTGATTTCTCGAAGGTTTACATTTGAAGAACATGTGTAAGAATACTGTTTGCATGTACTTTCAACAAAAAATGAGAGGATGACTTCATGCAGAAGACAATGTTATTATACAGAAAAAATCCAGGATAAGGCCATGTCTTCCACCATAATCGATCGCCACAAGGATGATTTATGCAATAGTGGTTCCAGATATGACATGGAGCGCATGGCCACACTGCAGCTGACCACCCCGTTTGTAGTCTGCAACCACCCGTCGTCATGGTGATGGACGTCGCCCCTGACACCAGGTCACGACACAGACGACCACCATCCGACGTATGCCGTGATGGTGACGGACATCACCCCTGACACCAGGTCACGATACAGACGACCACCATCCAACACAGGGTGGGAATTTTGGGCCTCTCCTGGAGTATGGAGACCTAAGGACATTTTATTCTCCAGGATTGTGACTGCAAATGTTGAACTTTTTTATTCTCCGAATGAAACGTGCCAATAATGGATGACATTTTGTTTCCAGGATCTCAGTCCAGCTCCAACAATGCAGTTGCAGTTTCCAGTCCATCATACAAATTAGAAGCCTGGACAACAGAGCAGAAGAGCATGGCATAGCAGGTCATTAGGCATGAAATGCAGGTTGCAGTCAATTGCCCAGGAAGCATATCATGTTATATCAGAATACCTACAAGTTTGTGGTGGTTGCTTGGATTGCATTGTGCATGTGTCAAACATATTGCATGTTATGCATGTGTGTATGAATCTGTAAATATGCTTTGAATAAATACATTAAACTCTGGCTATACCTATATATATTTTGCCTGGAAGAACTCATATTGAAGGTGCAAGGAAATGACATGAAGGAAATGTTGCTGCAAAATCCCACACATTTGTGGTGGAGACCTTGTTTATATCAGATAGGTACGGATCGCACAGTTACAAACTTTGTCCTGGCTCAGTCTAAGCCCCAATCAAGGCCGAACTCCTGGGGGGGGGTACTCAGGTAATCGTTGGTGTGTACGATGCCCCCAAATCCGAACGAAACAAAAGCATCGACATAGCATAAAAACAATAGAGAACAAAATAATGTAAATTTCGGAACTAGTTATTACCTCAGCCTATTACTCTCCAGGATATTTTCACACTGGCAGGACGGCGGCCCAGCACAATCACTCCGTAACCACAGATGAATCGTCATTCGGCTTGCGCCAATCTCGTCTCATTCTTGAATAACAAAGATATGAGGGATTAGGTTTTCGTATGTCTTAAGAATTCTCTCGAAATGACTCTTCAGAAGGAAAGATTGGAATATACCACGATTCTTCTTCATAATTCCGGGAAATACTGGCGTTACACCAAAAATATCCATTACGAAACCTCTCGTATTGCTGCCAGATCTTGCCACCATAGTGGAACTCGAAATATGCACAATGAAGTCAAATACTCGCATACCGGACCAGAGGTCCTGTTCTCCAGCCGCATTACAATCGAAGACTACCGGAGAACGTAATTCTGGACATCTCAAACCGTTTTCAGTAATTTTGTTAATTTCACGAAATAGAGCATTCAATTTCGAATTGAAATGCATAAAATAGCACCAGCTAGCGAACTTCATTGATGGCAGAAGACCTATTTTTGGGAGCCATGTAAATGCTAAGAAAAATGCATGACCTTGGGTTACTTTGGTATGAATTCCACCTCAATTCGCAAAACTACGGTAACCCATCAAGAGAAAAGCATCTGAATAGCAGTCTTATCACTTCAGCAACTGCAGTAACTGTGCATGTACGGAGTTTAAACGTTCTCCGGGCCATTTATGGTCACAAATAGACGTCATTTAAAATAGTTACGAAAATCTATCATTTCATCATTTGACCACCCTTGGATACGTCGCCGTTAGGACAGGACAATATCCGTACTAGAGTAGGAGAATTAACAAATTATTGGGACGGTCTCGCCCGATTCATGTTTTGATCTAGGATAAAGACAACGTAATTGCATGATTAGGAACATATATCTTCAGTGTATTGATTCCCATATAACTGGAGAAAAAAGGTAACACCGTATTGACGTATGAATTCCTATTAAAGGCGACAGGAATTGAGGTCAAGCAGCGGTCTTGAAATTGTGTAAATATTGCAGTCATGTTGACACAGCGACCACACTTTGACCGCGCGTTTCGCCTCGCTGCTTTGTCCCCTTCCCTTTGCGCGAAGATCTTTGTCTCGATTGGTTGGGTATACTCGGGTTGAGACAAAGTTTTGAGAGCTTTCCGGTGAAAAACCTAGTAAGTGCGAGTGAATTACGTGGGCGTGATTGAAGTGACTTAGGGTCCAGTAAAGGGGTGTAAGTATGCTTGTAAGTAAACGGCTTGTATGCTTTTCAGCAATCATCTTTTTTTGGGCTCCGACACCAGTAGTTTTCTGGGTTTTTTTAGGGGGGGAGGGGGTCCGAGGCCATTTTTTTTATTCTCCGACTCCATGGGCAGGAATATCTTCTTTTTCTTGGAGGGCTCCGATACAATTTTTTTATTCTCAGACTCCAGGTCCGCGAACCACATTTTTCCACGCTGTACGAGACACCAGTAAAACGCGAACTTGCAGTGCACACCAAACAAAACAAATGGAAGTGAAAAGAAAAACTCAGGTACATTTCAATCGGACCACGCAGTTGCAAGAGCGTCCTTGATTCATATTCATATTCAACGCTAACATTTCCTCCATCGGACCAGCGAATCGCACACATTGTTGTCCACGTAGCCGTAAGGATGCTGCATACATGCATGCATAAGGATGTTCTAACATCTGGTGACAAGCATTCCTGTCTGCACCAACGTAATAGGCCAGCTCAAGGGCTTGCTGAGGAGGAACTCTGGATGACGTCCTGTCGAAAGCATCGATTTTGAAAGAATGGCTCGAGCGAAGTCTAGATGGCGTTATGTCGAAACCATCGATTTAGAAGGCATAACCACCGATTAGTGAGGATACAGGGGTGAAAGTTGTGTCGCATTTGCCGGGATTGCGTTCTGATGGCTGTTTGCCATGACCGGTGGAGGATTTGGTTACGGGACTACGTTAAACTATGGAAAAATTGTATTAAACCAGGTTGAAAACTAACATTGAGCCACGATAGTACATCACCTAATCGAAACGAGATCCGGCACAAAATACTGAAATATTCGCGATTAATTGGGCAAAAGATAACCATTCTCCGGTTATACAGCCTACGTATAGCAAAATACGAACCTTCCGCGTGGATATTGTACGTTTCTTTATCAAAGTGAAAATGAAAACAAACATGAAAGCCTACAAGTTTCAGCAGTGTGACGGTGATGATTTGGTATTTTAGCGTGTGTCCTCTGCATGGTCATGTGTGCCGAGATCGATAGCGTGTAACACGACTGCGAAGTGCTCCGCTTTGTTTTGGGCTACACCGACCACTGTCAAAATTGACACATTGAAAGAATAACAAAACATGTCTTAACAATCTCAACTTCAGCAGACCTTGTCCATGGTGGCGGCAATTTGGTGGAAAAGAATGGCCAGTCGAATATTCCAACTGGGTTATGGTGCACGTGGCATCACTGGAATGTTTGATAATCACCCGCCGGGGACACTCACCACTGGGCGAACCACTTCTTTATGAGCGGGTTGGACATTTTCTTCAGGAGGATGCGCATGTCGCCGCGCGCCTTCAAATTGGTCTCGATTTCACACGGCCGGAATCCGGCCAGCTTCCCCCGCGAGAACATCTGCAATACGAAGATGCGCTCATATTTGGTGCCGTGTTACCACGGCGCCGCGTGATGTGGTGCCCCCGTCAGCTGGTGTGGGCCATGGTCAGTGGCCAACGTCAACAACAAACGGGAATAATAATACGGAATAATCAAGGATGGCGACTATTGGTTCACTTCACGATCATCTATTTGTATCTATCTTCATACCTAAACTGCTCTCCCAACCGCTCCCACCCTCCCACCTCACCTAATCTCTACTTCTCATCCCTCTACTTTACCATGACCCATGACACAGGGCATTCCCTCTACTCACCTAACCACTGTGGTATCGGTCTCTTCCATTGTATTCCTCTATCCGTTCACGTCCGCTTCCGCTTCTCCTGATCAATTATTTCTACATTAATTTATAGCCTTGCTTCTATTACGTCCACAGCCTACCAGATAGCACAGCACGACGTACGGGATGTCGGATGGCATGTAATCCAAAATGTGGACGCTTCAGAAGAAAACTTCGTGACATGTAAGTTGCACCCACGCCATCAATACTCCTCACATCATGTAACCCTTAATCCACGCCCTTAATACTCCTCACATCACGTAACCCTTAATCCACGGCATTCATATTCCTCCCATCACATACCCTCCACCCCATGTCATCAACATTCGTCCAAGCACATTCCTTAACCCGTCCGTGTCGGGGGGTGGGGGGTCTTCAACCGCCCCCTCAGGTTTTTCGGCGATATTGGACGAACGGGGCGCGGCAGCGCAACCAAATTTGGCATACCTTTTCCCACATCGATTTGGCATGTTTTTTCCCTCAAAATTTTGAAGTCAGGTCATCTAGGGTCAACGAGTTAGTCAAGGTCAAGTGGGGTCACATCCAAAAAAAGTTCAACCAGTCGGCAGGCTTCAAGGGATACAGATATTTTAATGAAACTTTCAGCGTTTGCTTATCTTTAGGGATGCAACAAAACGTATGAGTGGATTAGTGGATTAAAAAAGTTTTTGACTACATATAAATTTTGCATACTTGGCAATTGCAGTTCAAATAGAAGATTCTGGCTCAAGTAAGCATTTTCTATTAGGGCAAGTTGACTTCCAACAACGTTTCTTGGTCTGCTGTACCCGTTGGAAAAGGAAAATTAAAGAAAACGTGAAAACTAAAGTTTGAAATTTCACAAAAATAAAAAAAAATATTATCGGGGGCCAAGAAATGTTATTGTTGTGTCGTGAAACTACTTTGGGTTTAGTTATAACATGAATGCGAATATGAATATGAATGCGTCGCAGGAAGGACAGGAAGTGACGTCATGGCGATCGGGTTGTGGTGGGTCTATTTTTTTCTCGGATATACAGAGGCTCCGCTGGCTCGACCTCGAAGGTGTGGATCGTGACTTCTACGGCTGATTAACCACAAGTCATAACAAATTGGCGACCAGGATCATTGACGTACTCTTACTTCACTTCTTTTCCGGCTGAATAATTGCTATGGACATCAGTCAAGGGCCGCCACCATTCCTCGCTGCGCCAGGTACGCCGCCTATACCATGGACCACGTGGATCCAGTTTTTTTACTACTTACTGGCTATTGGAGGAAATGCATTCACGGAGAAGAGACAGAAGGCTATATTACTACACTGTCTCGGAGCAGAGGGACAGAGGGTGTTCTATTCATTGCCTCCTGAAGTTAAGCAGGAGGATGAAACCGAACCGGAGCTTGATCGGCGGACTTTGGCCAATTTATTTGTGCCAAAGACTAACGTAGTGGCCGAAAGATACAAGTTCAAGGCGAGGACCCAACACCCAGAGGAAACTACAGCCCAGTGGGTCGCTGCACTTCGGCAACTGGGGACTACCTGTCACTATGGTGAGAGACTCGAGGAGTTTATACGTGATCAAGTTGTTGAAAAGACTATCATTGACCGTTTTCGCCAAAGATTGCTACTAGAACCAGGACTCACTCTTGAGAAAACTTTGGCATTGGGAGATAATATGGAGACAGCAGAACGGGAAGCCCAACTAATGGCCAGTAACGCAGACGGTGACCTGAGTGGAGTGCATGCCATACGGAAGAGGACCCTGCCACATAATAGGGCAGGATATGGGAGACAGCGTCCCCCGCCCAGACGTGAGCCCCCATTTACTTCAGGCACTGTCAGGCCTTCAGCTGGTGACTCTGGAACTCTTCCAAGTGCAGCGGAGATGGGAGTGCCAAACTCTGCACAGAGGTTGAGTGTCAGTAGATCAGTGCGGAGGTGTTTTTGCTGTGGACTACCCCATTTGGAAAATTCTCCTGTCTGTCCCGCACGTGGCGTTAAGTGCCACAAGTGTGGTAAAATGAACCATTTTGCCAAGTGCTGTGGTCGGTTCTCAGCAGCGGGTGTGCGTGTCATCACCAACATAGCCCAGCAGGTAGCAAGGAACAAACTGCAGGTGACTGTCACTGTAAATGGTAGCAAACGTAAGTGGGTGGTGGACACAGGATCACCGATATCGCTCGAGCCTGAGGGTTATGCGAAAGGTAAAGATCTTGAAAAGTATGATGAATCATTCCAGGCATTTGGGGGTGCCAGGTTGCAAGTGTTGGGAAAGTGTAATGTGAACATGATGTTTCATGACAAGAGGTGTAATGTAAGTGTTTATGTGATGCCATGTGGACCAGCTATAATGGGTCTCGACCTGATGGAAGTTGTTCAAGGTTGATGTCGTAGATGGTGCAGTGTGTGATATAACCCCTGTGTTGCCAGACACGGATCCTGAACCTGCCTCACCACAAATATCCGCACCTACAATCCGTGGCTACGAGCACAAGGTTTTGATAAACCATTCCGTGAAGCCAAAGCGCCAACCTCTGCGGCGTCTACCATTTGCAGTAGGTAAGTGCAAGGCTCAGGGAGTTACAGGACCAGGGCGTCATTGAGAAGGTAGAGGCAAGTCCGTGGGTTTCACCCATAGTGGTAGGATGTAAGCGAGATGGATCCATTCGTCTCTGTGTTGACTTGCGCCAGGTCAATAGGGCAGTCATTGGGTACCTGATTCCCCATATGGAAGATATTTTGCACAGACTACAAGGGTCACGGATGTTTTCTGTCATAGATCTGCGAGACGCATATCACCAACTGCGCTTACATCAGGATTCAAGGCAACTCACCACATTCATCACCCATGAGGGACTCTTTCGATACACTACGTGTCCTTTCGGTCTTGCGTCTAGTGGATCAGCGTTCCAGAAGATTATGGTGGATATATTGAAGGGGATCGAGGGCGTCGAGGTGTACCTGGATGATGTAGTCGTCCATGCCGAGTCAAAAGCAGACCATGATCATCAACTGGATAAAGTGCGTGCCTGGTTCAGAAGACACGGTGTGCGCATAAATGAGCAGAAGTCCAGGTACGGTAGCGAGGAAATTAAATTCCTGGGACTAGTAATATGCGATGGGACAGTCCGTGCAGATCCAGACAGAATAGCTGCACTTGTACAGGCAGCAGCGCCTAAGGATGCTGCACAGTTGAAATATTTATTGGGCGCTGTCAGTTTCCATGCCCGTTTCCTTCCAGGGTTTTCGAATATGGTTGAACCCCTGAGGGAGATTCTGCGGCAGGACGAGTTCACCTGGACAGAGACCGCCTCTAAGGCATTCACAACAACGAAAAAGGCAATAGGGGAACGCCCATCCCTCTCACTATTTGATCAGCTCCTTCATACGGTGGTGACTACGGATGCCAGTGACGTAGGGTGCGGTGCCTATTTGAGCCAAATGAAAGGGGGAGAGGAGCGCATCATCGCATATGCTTCCAGAGTGCTTTCACCCGCAGAACGTGGATACTCCACTGTGGAAAAGGAAGCTCTCAGTTGCGTCTGGGCAGTCGAGAAGTGGCACCAGTGTTGGATTTTCACTTCTCAGTCTTGGATTCGGAGTGTATAATTTTTTGGCTTGCCAAAGTATGGAGTGTATAATCTTGAGAGGCACTATGTTATGGGGTGTATAATTTCCCAGTTTGCCAAATTATGGGGTGTATGTTGAAGCACCAAGTAACGGAGTATATACATTTTATATATAACGAAGTGTATAAATTTTGAAAAATGCAGTGATGTCTCCTGGAATGAAGAACAAAAACCCAGGGGCCTCGGTAGCCTAGATGGTGGAGCGTGGAACTCGAATCTCACGGCCGGCGGCATTTGCAGTCCACCCACGACCAATCGGTGTGATATAGGGTGGCGGCGCTATGCGACCTTGCGGTTGAATGCGTCGTAAAATAACCCGATAATTCTTCTTCCTCAAGAATAAAACGTCTTGAAGTAATTTGTTATGTTCTTATCCTAGTGTCTCACAGACAACCAGATGGGGTCCACCACACATCGTCGTCTGAAGTCATCCACCACGTTACGTGAATGACTTATAAGGCAACTTCCTGAGCAATGGTAGAAAAATGAACACAAAAGTATACTTACTGGATGTCAACCAAGTTTATATACAATACCTGCCACTCCTAGCATAGGTACCAACACCGCATAACTAATACAAATTCACAACGTACCGAGAGAGCAGGACGTTCGTGCACCGCTGGGTCTAAAATGGGAGGCTCTAAAATGTTACTTCGGGATATGGGTTTCGGAATATATAATGGTTGAAGGAAAGTTATACTAAAACAATCCGTCTAAAATCTTTTATTCTCTCCACGATGAAATTTTATTTTTTTCAAATGAGAGCTGAAAAAAATATTGAAGTCAATCCTTATTAATATTAAATGTATTTCAATGCACTTTTTAGTTCATGTCTGGAATGTTTAGTAGAAGCAAGGAATGATTTGGAAGGATGAAAAGCGACTAGACGGGCGGGCAAATTGCTGCTGTAAAACAGACTATCGTCACGGACGAGCGGAAATTAGCGTCTCATTTCGCGCCATGATTGCTATGAAATACCAAAAAATAAAAAATAAGTTAGAGAAAATTGCCAAGAGAATTACAGGGAACTTTTTCTCAATTAATAATAATCAGGACTGTGGGAAGAAATTAATCATTGGATCAGAATGAGGCTTATAAGAGTGTAGAGAATTAGGTCAACACACGTAAATCTGAATTTGTCCGTAGTGGGAAACCTCGCGGTCGGAGTGGCATGAATGCAACTATTCCCGCTTGTTGATGAAATTCAGAAACAATATAAGTCATGAAATCGAAAGAAGGTGAAATTTCTGGTTCTATGGGTCTTCATTTTGGAGCAAAGTGTTACCAGGTTTTAGGAACGTTTTGGTACCATTCAGGCAATTTTCATGTGGAAAGTTATTCCGATATCTTTTATGTACATCGCTCCTGACTGCTTAATAATATAAATATGAACAATTTTATCCATCCCAATTGATGCAGAACATATCATTCTCCAAGGAACCAGGAAGAAATGCATTATCCATGGCTTTTCGTGGCAATGGTTCAAATAGCTCCGGCCGGAGTGGGAGATGGAGAGCGGTGAACTCATTGAATCCAAGAACGCGGTCGGGCTGGTGAAGGTGAATTCCTATATTTGGTTAGCGGAGCGTAGTGGTTTTTTATTCAACGAAGGATTTTCTTTAAAGTTTTTCGCTGCCATCTGGAAGGAATTGACTGCGTGTTTGGCTCGAGGTATTAGAGGTTGTATTATCTGACTCTGACTATGTAGGTACCTACCTACTTACCTATATCAAATATCTTCGCGGTAATTCGAGTTATTGATTTGGATAAACCAAAGCTGTAAGCTTGTGTTGTGTGACGGGAAATCTTCAGATAATACAAGGAGCAGGACATGATAATATTAATTGCTGCGATGTTTTGCCGACAAGCGTAGAAATGAACAAAACTGATTGCTTTGCTTTTGTCTGGAAAATTTTGTTTTCACTTTCACTTTAATTTTGAAGCGTGAATGTTTTTCTTTCAAAATGGGGGCTGGGCCTCTTCAATGCACATTGACTGCAGATATTATAGATATGCATGCATTCAAGCATTATTTGTGCTTTCATGAAATGTTCAGGAATTATTAGGTGCATCCCGTCCATATTCTCCATTGAATACCATTATACTCTTAACATTTCTGGTCTGACTTTCTGAATGGACAAATTTGCAGTTTAAGGTGATTTGATTTCTTGAAATTTATTTTTCGTGCAAGGATTATGAATATGTTCATAATGTAGGTACTTACATGATGTGACTGCACATTTTTTGGCAAGTGCAGTTGGGTAGCAAAATGACACCAAAAAAGTGGCTCAGGTTTGGTTGGGAAATATACCATGAAATGTGATGTTATAAATGAAGAAAAAGCTGCAGCCTAACTGGATGCAAGAAAATCTTTTTTTTAATAAATTTGTTTTTATAAGCAATTAATTAAAAGTATTAAAATGAATTAAGAAATGAAAAGTAAATGGCCTATGCTAACTAAACAGCCTATGCTAGCCCGAGTGTTTTTTAAAATTCAAAAACTTTTTATATTCCTGAATGATTCCGAAAGGAATTTGATGAATGGATAACTTACAAAAAAATAATCTAGCATAATTTAGCCAAACCTAATACCTTTGTATGCTTCATGGAGGCAAACTGTGTAAAACATGTGTGAAAAGTAATAGTGCCCATGACAATTCCTATGCTGTAGCAAAACATGGCTCATATCCACCAGTATTTTGGAGATTTGGGGGAAGTGCTACACTTTGTGGCTTACCAGTTGTGTGGATGCCATTATAGCTCTTGGTGTTCATCCATCCATTCTTCTGAGCACATCTGGACTCTGTTCTGAGGTTTGTCCACAAATGGAGAACATACACATGAATGCACTGGTGGCTGTTTATTAATTCACCTGCACCTGACCATAAATTACACATGCACAAATGGAATGTTATGGAATGATATGGGAGATGGAATGTTGTGAAATATGGAATGTTCAGTGGCATTAAGATCATATTCAGACTGCAGTGATCCATATTTTGCCATCCATTGACATATGTTGTACTTGTGCATGCTAGCAAACTGATATTCTTCCAATCTGGCTGGCATCTCATTTTCGGGTTTACTCCTGCCTCCTCTTGGAATGTGCCTACAGATGACTTGAAATAACAAATGTGTATTATCCTCAATTATACTGGAAACTTCATGTGGTAGGGGACCAAGTATGACTGAATTTTCCTCTCCACCCAAGTTATCACTATTGTATAATGACATCTAGTATGTCTTCATCCAGCAATGCAAGGAGTGGCACACTTTCTTGTGGGGCCGCAGATTCCTCCTGCGCACGGATAATCAGGCACTCAGTACGATATTTGGCCCAAAAGGTTCAAACAGGGCTGAAATTCGCATAGCTCGATGGGAGACTAGACTAATGGCTTACGCGTTTGACGCACAGTACATTCGCTCAATTAGTAATGTAGTAGCTGATGGGCTGTCGCGTATTCCAATTGCAGACAACACGTGGGAAGATAGCGACGACGTCGAAATAGCATTGCTCCGAACGGCAGCTGATGCAGTAACGTCTGACGAGTGCGTGAGGGAGACAGTTAAGGATAGTGATCTGCAGCTGGTGCAAACCTATCTTAACACTCGCTGGCCAGATCGCCAACAGCTGCTGGCCAGGCTCGTGGCGTACGCACAAGTCCGGCTGGAGTTGAGCCTGGCTCAAGGTTTGATTTTCCGAGGTCACCGATTGGTGGTACCTGCTTCACTCCGTGCACGTGTCATAGGGTTGGCACACGCAGCACATCAGGGTTTGGTTCGTACGAAGCAGCGCCTTCGTGATCAGTACTGGTGGTCGAGTATGGACAAGGAAGTCGAGTGCATGATTCGCGATTGTACTCTGTGCGCTACTCATCCGAAGAGTTGTGTGCCGCAAAGACACCCTCTCCAACCCATTCCGCTGTCACCAGGGCCATGGCATACTCTTCAGTTGGATATAATCTGGCCAATGGCCGGTCCTAGCGCCTACCGATACGGGCTAGTTCTGGTGGACACGTACACCAAGTAGCCGGAGGTTGGATTTACGGCGGATGTTAGCTCTGCTGCAGTCATTGAGTTTCTCGACGGTGTGTTCGCCCGAGAAGGGGTCTGTGAACGACTGCAGACAGATAATGGGCCCCAGTTCTGTTCGAGAGAACATCAGAAGTTCGCGAAATCCTGTGGGATGACTCTAGTAAGGAGTATGGCCTACTCCTCACAGACGTGTGGATTGGTTGAAAGGTTCAACCGGAGCCTGAAGGACGCTATTCGGGGCGCAAAAATAGCGGGAGCACCATTGCTCGAGCATGTTCGAGCCTACTTACAGGCATATAGGGCCACAGTACATCCGGCGACAGGAAAGTCGCCTTTCCTTCTTCTTAGTGGACGTGAAATGAGGACGCCTCTCAACGTCCTGCCTGCTGTTACGCCTCCCGACAAGGAGGTACGGGAGCATGTGAAGGGGTATCAGGATAAGTATGCGGCAAGGTTTAACAGGGGAACCCATTTGCCTACCTGGGAAGAAGGTGAGTATGTGAAAGTAAGGGTCCCAGGAGTGAAGAGTAGACAGTATGGGGATCCCATTCAAGTCGAGCGGCGAACCGGACCGGTGAGTTTCCAACTGCCGACCGGTCACGGGTGCACGCCCGTCGTCTGGTATCTGCTGGGACCACTATGAGGATACAGCAAAGCCTAGACCCAGTGCTGGGCCAGTGGAATACTGCTTTTGACGCCTGTGCTCCAAAGCCGTCCATTCCCGCCCAAACCACGCCAAGTCGGCGCGAGTACCCTCGGGAAGCTGTGAACCCAGACCATGCAGCTCCCTTCAATCCTGCTATTTTGCCTAGTGCCCCGCGCAGGAGCTCGAGACTGTGTAGAGCACCTGATCGTTACTCGTCGTAGAGGAGTTACTCCTTTAGTTCTTTTTTTTGCGAGGGAGTGTGTTGTGTCGTGAAACTACTTTGGGTTTAGTTCTAACATGAATGCGAATATGAATATGAATGCGTCGCAGGAAGGACAGGAAGTGACGTCATGGCGATCGGGTTGTGCTGGGTCTGTTTTTCGGATATACAGAGAGGCTCCGCTGGCTCGACATCGAAGGTGTGGATCGTGACTTCTACTGCTGATTAACCACAAGAGTCATAACAGTTATAGCCATGGTCGGATTCGATGTCCTTTTCTCATTCCAAATAATTGTTTTCTTCATATATCCTCAAAATGACCTCCCCAGAGCCAAAAACATAATGTAAGTCGTGAAAAGTCGTGACAATCTAGCCCCCTTGGTGACGTCACTTTTCGGGGAAGTTGTTTTGGGGGTGGATCCCGACCAGTATCCTAAAATTACTTCACCATTAACTGTGTAAATGAAGAAAGAAGTTGCTTGGGAATAGTGAAAGATTGGAAGAAAATAAAGGATCGCCACTTAAGGATTAAAAAAGCGGAATGCCTTTCACTTCAGTCACATGCATTATACATTATTTAGCAGTCGTGTGTATAATGACTGCCCACATATGTGGCAAAATGGTAAAAACCTAAGACAAGGATGAAATTGCACCATTACATTACCTGTGAATTTCCAGGCCACATGATCAATTATTTTACACTGATCCGGACCCTACTCGTCGAGCGCTTTCCGATGACACCTCTTTCGTTTCCGTGCGACGCTTAGTCTGGATTTTAGAAGGAGGGTTACTATCCCCCCGAGACGGGGTGTAAGGATCTGACCGGAGAGACGGCGCTGGTTAATATTCCTCCCACCACCTATCCCTCACTCAAAGCCAGTAATATTCATACTGTCACATACTCCTAACTCCATGCCACCATCCGTCTCCTGACTTAAAAGGTCAATTATATCACCATCCCTCGCGTACTGATGTACCACCATCTAACCATTCTTCACATCACACACCCTTCAAATCGTAACAATTCCTCCACTTGTTTCAGTTTGAACATCTTCATTGCCTCCCTGCTTCGTGACCCAGGTGCCTCGGTACGGCCCACACCGACGCCCACGAGTGTCGCTGTAACGAGGCCGGCCGTACCTCCACCAGACGGTAGCGGTCAAAGCCCGCCGACTGGAAGATGGGCCAGTCGGCCATGGCGTCGATCACGATCACAGGCCGATCCTCCTCCAGGTAGTTGTCCATGAACTCGGCCCTGCTCAGATTGGAGACCCGATCCAACATCTCCAGAGCGTCACACGACTGCCGGTCACAGACCACGGGTCAGGCCACTTGTCAAGCTGGAGACCCGACCCGACACCTCCAGAGTGTCACACGACTGCTACCGTCAGGTCATGGGTCATGTCATCACGATTTCCGTTCGCTGCTAGCTATCTGTACCTGTTGTGGCGTCCAAAAAATATGCCGTCTACAAGCTTCTGAATGCACATGCAATTTCAGAATTAACTAGTTAAACTACTCCTATAGGTAAAAAAAATAGCATAGACCAAAGCGATGCGCCAGGACGAGTTATTTCAGAAGCCGTCTTAATCTCATCTATCAATTGATATTTACTACCCAAAAAAAAACATTTCAGGAGATCCAAGCTGTTTACCCCGCAGGGTGGGAATTAAGTCACTTCTTCAGAGATTTTATCTCTGACAACAGTTTTGCACTCCGGGTTCATACTGGATAGGATGGGGTTCACATGTACTCAGACACAAATGTGGGAACAAAGATGTGAATAAAAAACAAACACAGAAAGAACGATACCCACAAAAAAAAAACGCTGGTTATTCCACTTACGGTTATCACTCAAACTAACCACTTCCTAGCAGTGAGCAGGCCGACCACAGGTTCCCACGTTTCTCTCGATCCCAATCACCGTAATTGCAGACAACGCGCCAAAAGCGCGTGTAAAACGGCGCGCATGCGCACTGTACCATGTTTAAAGTACAATATTTCCTGGCTCCTGAGCCCCGCCTCTGAAAACCTGTGTTCTTGCCACCCATATAGTGGGAAAATTTCACACTTTTAAGAGACGTCTTCCAGAGTCCCGGAGGCCGCCAATCAGAATTTGCTTCGTTAGCATGTTCTGTTCTGAAATATGTCTGTCAACCAATCGATGCAAGGTATTTTTTATATGACGTTATAACCATAAACAACTTTGAACACATGGTGAACACAACAGTGTCATACTGCAAACACTGACATTGACTGATCCTTTGCTTTGCGCACCGCTGTCACATCCGACTGTGGCGTGTGCGGTAGCGCAATTTGGTTCGTTTTACGTAGGGAATTGGCTGCGTAGGTAGGTATGCGCTCTGAGCTGAGGGTGAAGTGGGAAGTATTTTTGTTTGTTTTTCATATGGCTATCCTTGCACCGAGACCAACTGTGAAAGAAAAGTGCATTGCTCCTGCGAGTTATGAGAGACGACGCTGTGCTGATTATCACGAGTCTCTGCCTTGCGGTGCCATCCATTGTTCACTTCTTTGCTTCTATGCTTTGACATTTTATTTGACCAAAAATAACGATGTATATTACTTATGCATATTACGTAGGCACTGACTACATATGCTTTTCAGTCGGTTACCGGTAGATAGATTCCATGCACACAAAAGATAATATGTCCATGCAAACGTACTCTGGAACAGTCTGTTTGGACTGCGACTCCCAACCCGGAAGGTAAATTTCCCACTGTTGCCTCGCCTTTATTACCAAATTTGATGCCCTACTAGGCGTTGTAATCACCAGAAATGACAGAAAATGGTCGGAAATCGTCATATTTCACTCATCGCCACCAAAAACACAACGTTATAAATTTCCATTTTTCGTAACTTTCGGGAATGTTTTGCCGATTCCTAAGGTTCCCACGGCCCCGGATTCCAGGTTCCCCGCGAATTACATTCGGACGAATTTCGAAATCGATGCCGTTTGTGACAATTTGGTTAGCAAAGCCAAAACGACGCCGTTTAATCTGCTTTCACTTACAAAACAGATGTGCCTTTATGCAGTAGTGTTTCCTGCGGAAGGTCTAAATGCGCAGTGCCCCAAGAACGTGAATAATAAAGTCGCATGGAGGTTGAGAAATGATGTTTCCTGGCACAGCATACTGCAGTGTGACAGCAAAGAGTGGCTTGCAATAGGTGTTCGACTGTACGTCCATATAAATGATGCTCTGCAGGTGGAAAGAAAGCATAATTTTACTTCTTGTTGTGACGTTAGCATGGTCGAATATGGTCACATTGACACCCTGGTGATCATAAAATGTTCAACCCTTGTTAAGGAAGCTACATGAGCTGCACCGGAGACCTATACATGTGTAAGTGGGAAAGACAAGTTCTCATCATCTGATGCTTATTTCGTTGTTCTATCCCATCGTTGTTCGATTGTGTACTTCCCTTCACATACAGTTGTCTCGTCGATAGACCTTCGTGCGTATGCCATTGTTTGACCGACGATATGGGCGCTGCATGATCGGCGCAGTCGATGTTGCCATAATCTCCAACACCCAACCTATTCGTAATGGGAGACCTTGAACCTTGTGAAGTTTATTAAGGCAAACTTTCATGAATAAGTTTTTAATATTTTTGCTAAGCAAACTTTTTTATACCACCCATTTTCATCTCATTGTTCCATCCCACGTAGTTTTTCAATGGGAGACAACTTACTCCAAATCCGCCCATTCCGAAAATCGGAAAATCATAGAAACAATTGAGAATTGACGATTTTGGGGACACTGATAGTTTTCAGCATTCATGTCTATGATGCACAACTGCATTGTTAACCCAGTGTGTATCTCCGACAATGTCGATTTATTACGCAAGCGAGTTTTACTGGTGCTGTTTTAATGCGCCATAACCATTTAAATGGCAGTTAATTGCCATGGTCAGGACTAGAAGTTCATACTGCGAACACTCCGAACATTGAAATATATACCTTAACTTGAAACGTCGGGGACTGGGTATCTCCAACAGAAAGGAACTGCACTTATTCACTCCACCGGCGAACTGACGCTATTATCCTGCATTCGCACGCCCGGCAAATGCCACCCTTCGTCGGAGGCTTGCCGTTAGTGGTGTCGATAGGACCAATACACTCGGCTTTCCGCCTGCCTGCTGATCGGCTGTGTGGCTCCCAGCGATAAGGCCTATTTTTCGGCTGACTGCTTTGGCAGTGTCAGCTGTGTTAGATGCGTCGAGTTTGGTGCATCCCAACCGAAATACTAAATGTCAGAGCGCGGCGGACTCGGCACCATCGATGTAGTCGCAACTACCAGCAGTGCAGACAACGGCGGCCAGCGGTGCACAGATACCAGGATTGAACAATTACCATATTATTACTGCATGCATGTTGGTGCACACCAATATGAAACATTCAATAATCCAGGATTGAGTACATTCCTATACCACTACTGCATGCATGTTGGTGCACTCCAGTGTGCAATATTCAATAACCAAGGGCTGACTAATTTGCAATGTTCAAATAGAGTCAAATATATTTAAATAGCTTTTACTCTTCAAAGTAACAGCTCAGCACTGGCTTTACATGGTTCTATGGTAAATTATAAGACACATGCAAGGCACCCGTCGCTGACGATCGTTAAATAGCGTGGACCTCACACAAATGTCACAGCGGATCGATCGATACGAATAACTGCACACGGATTATCCCGATCGCCACAGATGCGAGGGAGGTCGATGACCCACATCGCCGTCACCTGGCACTGGGCTGCAGATAAATGAACCACATATTTACTGTAACGATCTCCCCTCCCCCACAAACCGTACCCCATAATCGTTCGATTGTTGTCACAACACGCCAGATTAACAGGATACCCCACTGGATAATTATCTGTTCACTGATGGGGCTCAGACGGTGACTAGGTCCATGACCTGCCATGGCAGATCGGGGGTCATGTGTGGTGTGGTGTGATGTGGCTAGCACGGTCAGAACCCTACCTGACACGATAACTCAGACCGCTGCGACCGAGTGACGTCCACGTACATCGGATTTTCCACCAGACATTGCAGGTAGTAGAATCGAGTCCAATCCCAGTATGGCAAAATCTGGAATAGAACGCCGCCGCCACATAAACCATGACAGTCACTGGAAGATCCAGAGTGTGCACAAATTCGATAATTTATGTGGAAAATAGCAAGGAACAGGGAACATAACTACATCTTAAATCAGTTATCTATTTTATGTTGCCATTTTCAGTCAGTCTGACTCAGTGCACCTAAGAAATAGGTACATGCTAAAAAGCATGCCTGGCATCAGCACACCTGTGTGCTGGGCCAGGACACACAGGCCTGGAATCTTGTTATACAATTGCAAACAAGTCAGATATATAGCATTCGACATTTCCGATTGTAAAATTTAAACGTGAGGCCCAAGTAAAACCCATGAATCCAAATCGCATATACCAATGACCATGGAAGGGAAGGTTTACACAATATACACAAAAAAACAGGGAGCAGGTCCACATCACATATATCGGTGACTGGGAGAAGCCAGATCATAGCACAAGCATGGGTGTCTGGGAAAGGGCATATGACATCAAGGGGCAATTGATTCTTGAAATTTCTTTGGGGCACAACACGGAGGCAATCTGAGGGCCGAAATGGATTGAAGGACACGATTCCATGTTAAAAGTTGAAATTGTTTTGTGGGAGGGGCAAAGCCAACATTGAGTGGGCACCTGTATCCTCAGAAGTATACAGAACAACATGTATCACCCAATAATATATATATATATATATATATATATATATATATATATATATATATATATATATATATATATATATAGACCGTATCATATGCAAGGTGTCTGGGGACGGGCAAATCACATCACGTACACCAGTGAGCAGATGCACGTCATGCACAGTAGTGACTGGACAAGGGTGATTCTGCATTGCAATTATTACAGAATTTCCCCAGATTTTGATGCATTATAACACCCTCATATACCTTTTTAGCAATGCTACAAATGGTTGCATCATTGAAAAGGTGGTGGGCCTGCAACAATGATCCACAACCTTCAGCTCACGAAATAATAAATTCCCGGACCCCGGAGATTAGGATGTTTCGCTACATATCCCACATCAGACACCAGATATTTGCACAGTATTGCAGTTTTTGAACAATACCCACCTTAACCAAAGCGATCCTTGCATACGTGTACATCGTCGTCTGAACCGGTTTTTTGGAAAACAGAACAAACGCCGCCAGGCAGATCACCACCAGCACAGATAACATGCAGGCCCATGATCTGAAACAAAACAATGCTGGCCTTCACGGCTTGCGATGATGACGCAATGAACAAAATCGCCCACCACAGTCTGCAGTAGTACCCAGGGGCGTCGCCACCGGGGGGGGGCAGAGGGAGCAATTGCCCCCCTGCCGTGAGACTGCCCCCCCTGAAATTTGAGGAGGCCCCCAGGACGAAAAGGAGGCCCCAGGACGAAAACGAAACCCCCAGGACGAAAAGCAGGCCCTTAGGACGAAAGAGGCCCCCAGGACGAAAAGAAGTTACCTCAGGACGAAAAGGAGGCGCCATGACGAAAAGGAGGCCCCCATGACGAAAAGGAGGCCCTCCAGGACTAAAAGGAGGCCCCCAGGACGAAAACGAAACCCACAGGACGAAAAGGAGGCCCTGAGGACGAAAAGGAGGCCTTCAGAGCGAAAAAGAGGCCCCCCGGACAAAAAGAAGGTACGTCAAGACGAAAAGGAGGCCCCCAGGACGAAAAGAAGGCCCCCAGGATGGAAAGGAGGCCCTCCAGGACGAAAAGGAGGCCCTCCAGGACAAATTAGGGCCTCCAGGAGGAGGTCCCTAATTTGTAAAAAGAAGTCACCTAGGAGAGGGTAGGAGGACATAGAAATCAAGCAAGTGCCAAATATTGACACAGAGGCCCCAGGACGAAAAGGCCACCAGGACGAAAAGGAGGCCCCAGGACGAAAAAGATGCCCTCTAGGACGAAAAGGAGGCCCTCCAGGACGAAAAGGAGGCCCTCCAGCCCTCAGTTTCCCATTCCTGAACCATACTAAGGGCCTAAAAACAATAGGAGGCCCTAACACAATGGAGGCCCCTTTTCGGGGAGCTGGAGGCCCCCTTTCGATCTCGCTCCCCCCCCCTGGAAGAATTTCGTGGCGACGCCACTGGTAGTACCACACTGAGCTGAACCATCCACCACAACCTGCAGGGGTGCCACACTGAGCTGAACCATCCACCACGGCCTTCGGCGGTACCATAACGAGTTGAATGGCCAGCCGCAGCCTGCGGCAAAACCATGTTGAGCTGAACTGACTGTTCATGCATATGCAGATGAGTCTACAATGAACGCCACCATTGAAAACATACAGGAAAGATACTACATGAACAAGCTAGTCACCATACGATTTTCAGCGGGCCAGGTATCATCTTCCATTCATTTGGACAACCTGAAGGACATCAGTGGATGTGAACTGGTCGCCTAACCACCCCCGACTGCGCCGCCGTGAGGCCAGCTGGTGAAGGCCAGTATCAGGGGGCGACTGTGGAGACTGCAGGGTGAAGACCGAAAAGACCGACCCAACTGACCTGGCAGTCTGCTTGGCGTCAGACCAGTTGACGGCAGAGACGAGTGGCTGCAGAGCATCTCGCATCTGCTCATGCGTCAGATCCGCCTGCTGGCAGTACTCCTGCAGCGCCTGCAAGTCGAGCTCCAGCGCCGAAAGCCGCTCGGCCTCTGTCAGCTCCTCTCCACTTCTGATAGCTGTCATGTCAGCTGAAATGCAGTGGTAATTCAATGGTTAATAGTCCCTCTGTCAGCTCCCTTCCACCACTGCTGGTTGTGCCAGCTGAAACTCAATGATACTTCAGTGGTTAACAGTCCCTTGTCAGCTCCCTCCCATCATCGCTGGTTGCCGGGCTAGCTGAAACACAGCAGTACTTCAATGGTTAACCCACCCCATCTCTTCTGTCAGATCCTCACACCCTGTCATGAGGGGGGTCGATAGAGACCCCTTCTAATCTCCAAACTAAGCATCGCGCGAAAACGAAATAGGTGTCATCGTAAAGCACTCGACGAGTAGGGCCAGACACCAACCCAATTTTTTTAAAACCAAAAAAGTAATGTCATTAGGGGGCCACAGTTTCATGGCTTACATTATGTTTTTGGCTCTGGGGGGTTCATTTTGGGGAAGATTTGAGGGAAAATATTTGGGACCAGAAAAGGAAAGCAAAATCGACCAGGACCATAACATTTTTGGCCACTGAATAATCTTTTTTATTTCCAAATTTTGAGTTTTCAAGTTAGCTTTAATTTTCCTTTTTTAAAAGGTACAGCGGACAGAAAAACGTTCTTCGAAGTCAACTTGCCCTAATAATACTACTTACCTTAGCCAGAATCTTCCATTTGAACTCTAATAGGCAATAGGCAAATAGGCAAAAGAAATAAGTACTCAAACACGGGAAAAAATGATAAATTCCTGTCGTACGTTTTGTCGCATCCATAAAGATAAGCATACGCTGAAAGTTTCATTAACACATCTTCATCCTTTAAAGCGTGACAACTGGTTGAGCTTTTTTTGCAGGTGACCTCACTTGACTTAACTTGTTGACCCTAGATCTTCTTTCGTTCTTTCACTGTCCGCGGAAACCCTTACGGTCGTCAACGACCCCACCTTATGGGGGTCGTCAACGACCCCCTCGAGACGGCGCGGGTTTGTTAACCCGCGCCGTCCCTTCGTCAGCCCCCCCCCCCCCACCCCACCACCACTGCTGGTTGTCGCGTGAGCTGATACACTGTCCGGAAATCATGAAATTCAAGTGCAAAACTATATTCAATTACAATTGTTTTGCCATCAGTTTTTCTTTTTCACAGCTGACAAGTTATGAGCTAAAACAGCCTTTAGAAGTGCATGTAGCCTCTGTTAGCAGTATTGTCCTGACCGACACAGGCAGCAGAGACACTACTGACATCACTATCATCATCAAGATACCAACAAAGGTAACATAAAATCATTCATCCAATAATGAATATATCCACATATTTTTGCACAGTTTTGGACATCAGTTGGCTTTTTTACATAATCACTCTCCCCCACTATACAAAACATTAACTTGACCCCATCATATTTTGTTGTCAAGGGAGGGAACAACATGTATTTACACTGCAAATAATATTATTTCCTCATGTTTTTGGATGTTATTAAAAATCATTAAATGATGCGAGTATTGTTTAACCTTAAACCTGACATGGCATTGGAAGAAAGTAGAGACAAACTTCTTAGTTAAATTAAGATGATGGCAATATTTATTTCCAAAGCAAATGTGAGCAAACTTCCTTGCATTTGGAGAAAATTGTCATATTTTTGCTGACAAACGGATATCTGGCTAGGCCATGTTTAAAAAGAAGAAAAAGGATCACTTTGGTTAACATGGGTCAGGTTAGATTATGCCAGGTCAGGTTAAGCTAGGTAAGGCTGGGTTAGGCTGGGTTATATTAGGTTAATCTTGTTTAGCTTAAAGCCTGACATAGCATGCTGATAAAAATATAATATACTGTAGAAACATGTTTCTGGATATCATTAAGATGACCAGACCATTCTTTCCTGCAATGCAAAATTACCAATTTTTACTTCAATGGTAAGTTTTTTTTAAAGAAAAATAATACTTCCTGAAGAAATGATGTTAGACCATGCTAGGTTAAAAAAAATGAAATATGTTATGCTATGCTATGCAACATTGAGATATTTTATGGTAATATGGAGCATTGCATGCAAACAAAATTATACATCCTAAAGTGGAATATTGAATGCCTTTCACCCAATCATAGAGAAGTACAAAAATTAATCATGTCAAATTGATGCAGTCTGAATTGTGGTGGTGATACATCACATGATTTCAAAAAGTGAATATCACATAGGTGACTTCACAAAGAAATGGTAGAGGAAGAAGTTGCCAGGTAAGATTCAACAAGTTCCGTGCACACATTTTTTAATTAAATATTCAGTCAGTCATACACAGAGTGGGGAACTTACTTTTTGGGTTGGGAGTAGGAGACTATACATGTTAGGTTAGGTTACATTACTGGCACAATAGTTTGTTGGTTGGTTGGTTGGTTATTTGAGTTTTAGGGCGCATCGACCAGGTTTGGTCATTTAGGGCCAATAACTAATGGTTTGCTACTTGCTAAAAATAATCAAGCCTTCTTCCGAAGTATACATGTACACAGTTTCACACACCTAAGTCGCATCCTAAGTATACATAAAAGACAAAGGCACATTACAGTGATGGACAGATGACATGGAGCTTGATGTCGGAGATATATTCAAATAGTTTGCCCGTGTGGATAAAACGCGAATCGTCCCCTAAAATGTCAGTAAGAGTAAGCGAGCCTACACGTCCTCCAAAATGCCGTCTTCACTGTACTCCAAAGCGGGGACATGACAGCAGGTCATGACGCACTGTGAGGGATACATCGCACTGGTCGCATATCGGTCTGGGCCCATTCGTCAGCAAATGAACATGGGTGATGTGTGTATGCCCTATCCTCAGCCTAGACAGTACTATTTCTTCCTGCGGGATTTTCTTACTGATGATTTCCATAACACTAGGCGACTTTTCAATGTTTTGAGCTTGTTATTTTCAACGGAGTCCCATGCCTTCTGCCACTTGAGTTCAAAGAATGCATTGATGACCTGGTTGAGATTTGTGGCAGGGAGGGGAAGCATGCGGGTGGAAGGCTTACCGGCTGCCCTCTTTGCTGCCGCATCAGCAATGACGTTTCCAGTGATGCCCACATGGCTAGGGACCCAGCACAACGTGACGATCTGTCCACACTGGCTGAGAGTATTAAGACGAATTGCAATGTCCTGTAAAAGGGGATCACGCGGATGGAACAATTTCAGAGCCAAGAGACTGCTTAACGAATCTGATACGATAACATGAGCACTTTCATGCCCCACTTCAATGAAGCATAGCGCTTTTTGAATGGCCATCAATTCTGCGGTATACACGGATGCGTGTGCAGGCAGTGTACATGTCCTTGTGTTGGAGCCACTCACGAAAGCACGGCCCACACCACTTGCTGTCCTTGAACCGTCGGTATAAGTAAAAACACACTCACGATACGTTTTGAGGTGCTCTAGGGCTTTCGTGCGAAAGAGTTCTGGTATGACATTTTCTTTGCGAGTGTCCGCCAAGTGAATGTCAACCATAGGAGGGGTTAGTTCCCAAGGGGGAGTTGACATTAACGCCACCCGCATGATGCTGCGGAGGTGAATGCTGCTCTCTTGCTCGCGGAGACAAAATTGGGTGCAAACCCGTGCCTCGTCCATGCTGGAATATCTCCTGTATGCGAGAGGAAAACACAGACTCATAAGCAGGGTGTGCGGGGAATTGTTTCAACCTACAAGCGTAGCGCAGTCCTAGTTTGGCTCTTCTTATTGATAATGGCGGCTCATTAGCTTCCTCCAAGAGGCTGGCAGTTGGCGAAGTACGGAATGCTCCCGTTGCGATTCTTAAGGCTGCATGGTGGATGGTGTGCAGAATGCGTTTGTTCGAGGTGCTGGCCGAGTCGTAGACAAAGCAGCAGTAATCAAGTTTTGATCGTATAAGTGATCGGTATAGCCGCAGAAGGGTAGTTTTGTCCGATCCGTATGTAGTCCTAGCTAGGCACTTCATGAGATTTAAGGATCTACTGCACGATTCGCGCAGAGTTTGTAGGTGGTGTTTATACGTAATTCGACTATCGAAGAGGACACCCAGGAATCTTGCTGTCGTTCGGAAAGGTATTTCCTGTCCGTAAAGTTTGATTTTTGGATTGCAACAGTTTCGACGACGGCAAAAGTGCATAGCTACCGTCTTTGTCTTGGAGAAACGGAAACCATTTACAACACTCCACCTTTCCAGTTTCGAAACCGCAATCTGCAGCTGTCTCGACAGGGACGATGCACGTGATGCTGAGGACCAAATTCCTACGTCATCGACAAACAGGGATTTACCAATTCCGCATGGCAGGCCATCTCCAATGTCGCTTATCGTGACTGCGAACAGCGCAACGCTCAAAATACTTCCCTGAGAAACACCGTTCACCTGAGTAGTTAGTTAGTTAGTTATTAGGGGTTTAGGGCGTATCAACTGCAGTGGTTATACAGCGCCCATAACTCTACTATTTAAACTGTGTCAATATTAAGTAATCGTACCGTGCGAGCTTGCTCACTTACAAGGGATTAGACAGGAAAATATATAAAATTGAAGTTTATCTCCAAAAGAAAATGGAACAATTTACCAGAATTGATTGCGACCGATTCATCCCCAAGAACGACACGAATTGATAGTGCCTGCGATCGACCAAAGTAGTGCTGTAGACTTCAGATAGCTGAGGACATGAGGTTAAGATATGACGCACTGAAAAACGTCCCTGGCATCTGGGGCACATGGGCATATCCTCACCACGAATAATATATATATATATATATATATATATATATATATATATATATATATATATATATATATATATATATATATTTTTTTTAATATTATTTTATTAATAAATTTGATCTGAGTTGTTGCTGGGTGGCTTGAGGAGCCAGGGTTCTATTGGTAAGCAGAGCCTGTTGCGTGAACTCTGGCCCCACCACCCGATCCATGAGCTCCAGTTCAACGGCAGAATTTAGACCGAAAGTTTAACGTGCCGCCAATGCACCGACACGGCCGCCCGGTAGCTCGTCCCCGGCCTTATCGGGCCAGCTGCCAACTGACACTCCCGGCCGGGGGCTAAATGCGAGCGCGCGAAGCGACTCGAACCCTGTGTTGCCAATACAGGGAGACCGGTGCAGACCAGCGCTCTAACCAACTGAGCTACCAGGGCGGCATACGTATGGTTGGTTATTTGGGCTTAGGGGCGCATCGACTGCTTTGGTCATACAGCGCCCATGCGTACGTATGTCCAATGCGTAAGCGGCACAATGTCACCTCGTCTCGCCTAGTCCTATGCGAGCACGAGGACCACTGGCCGATGCTAGGTTTAATTGTCCTAAGCTTGTTCTGACCGATAGCGTCCCAAAGCACCTGCCACTCACGAAATACATAATTGTTAATGACTGGATATATATCTCTAGCAGGAATGGCCATATATCGTGTACATGGTTTCTGTGCTGCTCGCTTTGCAGCCGCGTCAGCGACCTCATTCCCCAATATACCGACGTGGCTCGGAATCCAGCACGAAACGATGGTCTTACCCTCTGCACGCAGTGACGTCAACCGTAAAACTATTTCCTGGACAATGGAGGGTGATGAATTAAAAGACCTCAGTGCCATAAGGTTGCTGAGGCTATCTGTTAAGATGAGGTGCACTGTTTCATCAGATACTTGCAAAAAACACAACGCTTTGCTAATGGCTACCAATTCCGACGTGAAGATGGATGCCTGCACATGTAGCGTGAAAGATCGTGTGGCGGATCCGCTAACAAATGCCGAGCCAACACCAGCTTCGATCTTTGAACCGTCCGTGTATGTTGTCTTGTAGCCGACGTAGGACGCAATGAGGTCCAGTGCTTGAATTCGGAACTCT
This sequence comes from Imbricaverruca yamaguchii, assembly GCA_034440575.1. Lineage (NCBI taxonomy): Eukaryota > Metazoa > Arthropoda > Thecostraca > Neoverrucidae > Imbricaverruca > Imbricaverruca yamaguchii. Next base: position 53,652 of record JAOTOL010001047.1, on the reverse strand, counting down.
TGAGGTAGGGTATCATGTTTGTAGTTTTCGGTCATGTTTGTAGAATTCGGTCAACCTTAGTGGCGGAGACCTTGATTCTGAGCGGAAAGCAGCTTGAATTTTCTCTTGAAATCTACCCCAGTCCGCTTTCTTAAAATTCCATCGCTGCGGGCGCGGGCCTAAAACTGAGCCGTCCAGATAACTCAACCAGATTGGGAAATGATCGCTCCCCAGTGGATCGGAGTCCACCGTCCACTCGAGGCACTCAGTTAGCTGCGGGCTGGCCAGGCTGAGGTCCAAGGTGGAAGTGGTTCCCGACGGTGTGGAGAAGTGTGTTCGTGTTCCAGTATTTAAAATGTAGAGCATTTCGTTAGGGATTAAAGATTCCAGATGGCGACCACGAGTGTTGATAGTCACATCCCCACAACGTGAGGTGAGCGTTAAAATCTCCCAAAAGCAAGACGGGTCGAGGCAGTTCAGACACCAAGTTGGCGAGTTCCACGGTGGGGAGCACATTCCCTGGAGGCAGGTGTACGGAGCATACCGAGATACATCTGTGCCCAAATAGTACTCGAGCGGCAACCGCCTGGAGTGTAGTATGCAGGGTTAGTACTCTCATGGGGATCCTGTTATGGACTGCTAGTAGCACTCCACCGTGTGCCGCAGCATCAGTCACCACATCCTTCCGAAATATCGAGTACCCCCCACTCAACGACATGATGTAGTTAGGTGAAAGTTTGGTCTCATGAAGACATACCGCCACAGGGCCGTACCGATTTAAGACCACCTGGAGGTCTTGGGCGCTAATTCTAAAACCCCGACAGTTCCACTGTAAAACTGTTGACGTAGATGTCATAAAAGTGTCTTAGAATTTCAAAGTGGTGTGTGTCCATGTATACAAACTTGCCCTGCTTCCGGACATCCAAATATCAGAGTTCAATAAAACAAAATTACGTAAATGCCTAATTAGGATCCACCAGTGTGCATCCTAGCCTCCGCGGACGCAGGATTCGCTCGCTGGCGATTCTTAGGGATACCACCGCTCGGTGGCGAAATTGCCCAGGGTTATGCCTTTTGCGTCCGGCAATATCGTGCAGGCCCTCGGCCTGTGACGGACCTGCAGGACGCTCGCAAAGTGAGGGGTCACGCGACCCGTCACGGTTTACTCGACCCGATACCCCCATATCGGGAGCTCCTGGTCGAACCCCGATCATCTGCGATCGCCGCGATGCCGGAGGTGGCTCTACCGGGACGCGACGGGAGGCGGCACTGCCCCCTTCTGAGATGACCGGAGTGATAGGGCTAACGAGGGTGGCTTTGGGAGAAGGAGTAGGCGTAGATTTGGGTGATGATGGGGCATAGGTAGATGTGGTAGTCGGGGATGGGCCGGGTTTGGAAGGGGAAGATCGAGCCGGCCTCCTGGACCGGTGGACCTGGGTCCACTCCTCACCGGCAGGAGTAGGCTGCTGAGAGGCCTGCAAAACAGTTTCCGCACAATCTTTGGTGGTGGGTGAGGCTTCAGTTGTTTTGTCGTTCTTTTCACTGTACTGTCTGTTCATCGCAGGCGAGGCGAGGGGAACCCAAAAGCTCGGAGAAGAGCTGTAAGTTGCGCGATCAACTCGCATTCCTTGTCGGGCTGTACGTTTGGTGCGGTTATGCTGGTTTTGGTTCTGGAAGAATACGATATTTTTGGGTGTGATCTTTCATAGAGGTCCCTGGGCTCTCTAAACGATATTTTGTGTATGTGCTTCAATGAAATAATTTCCTTTTCCCTAATGTAATATGGACACGTACGGTCATATGACGTATGGGGGACCTGTCCTGCATCGCAGTTCGTACAGAAAGGGTGCTTAGAGGAGCACTGCTCACCCGTGTGATCATGGGAGGCACATCTGCTGCACGCTGGGAGGCCACGGCAAAATTGAGTAGTGTGGCCGAATCTTTGGCATCTGAAACAACGCATTGGATTTGGGAGGAATTGCCTCACTCTCACACGCAGGGTAGCCCACTCTGGTCTTCGAAGGAAGGTCGGTTGTGTTGAAAGTTATAATAATATTGTTGGTCAAAATAAAGTATGTACCTCTCCTTACTTTCATTTTCCTGGCGGCTATAACCCCGAAAGTTGCCAACCCATCCACGATCTCATCCTCTGTGATATCTCTTAGGTCAAAGCAGTTACTTACTCCACGCGAGGTGTTTTTCGTACTATGTGGTTCTACGGTGATTGTGATCGTCTCGTCCTCCTTTTGCCCGTTCTTACGCACGCCATACACAAACTCAGATGATCGCAGTTCTGTGTCTGTCTGCTCTGCTGCCGCATTCAACCTCCAGAGCACCGTCCTTCAGCCTTTCGCATCTTATAATCCTACCGAATCTGTCACATCCTTTGGAAGGGGGACAGGGACGCAAAACTCTTGCTAATTCCACGGAAAACCAGCACACGTGGTACGGGGTACCATCCTATGGAGAGCTCCGATCACGTCGTATATGGGGGTTGGTGTGGCCCCCACGAGAGAGACCAGGTTTTTTTTGGGTTGATGATACCAAGTAGTGCGTTTGGGTTCAGTTCCCCGGGCGTCCCACCGCATAGGGCCCTACTGGGGGGACGCCGGGGTCCCGCGAACGGGAGGTCGCTAGGCGCCCGAGGAGCTATACGGGGTAGGCAGCGCCTTAGTCCGGCCGGGAGAGAGAAACTCACCACCCCGACCGGAATCCACTGCCGCCCACCCCTTGACCCCGGCCGGCCGGGCCGGGGGGCACTGGGAAGATTCCCAGGCCCCCGGCCCGAGGCGACCAGCCACTTTGCCCGCGTGAGATCCCGCGGACCCGCCCGCCCCTCCGGGATATCAGGACCAAAGAGGTGTGTTGGTCCCCCGTCACAACTAGCACCGTGCGATGTGGGACCTCAACCTCCAGGACTCCGTCAACCCCGGGGGACGGGCCGAGGGGGCGCGGCTACCCCGATAAAACAGAGCTGATGGGCAGGACCAAGAGCTGGTGGATAAGATAAGGAAATTGGAGTTTAAAAGAGGATAAGGTGGATGTTGCTTTTAAAAAAACTAGTCACCAGGTATCAGCTAAAATTGGTCCGCTCCTGGTTTCACGCTCGGGGATGTTTGGTTTCTTGGGCGCGACCGTAGAATGCCAAATTCAGTTGGCGATGCCGCCCCGGGCAGAGCCCGCTTCGCGGTTCGACTCGGGGTCGGTGGGGATATTTGGGTGTGTCCTGTTCGGCGTGGGGGGACATCTGGCGGTCTCATCACCCTGGAGGCGCTGTTGGTGAAGGCGGGGGTGTTGCTGACGGGCATTGGTCCCCGCGCCCAGAGACTGACATACGTCGGGATTCACGTCCCCGGGCTCCCAAGTCAGGAGCTCTGGGTTGTACCTCAACCCTAGATGGCCGGGTAGTCAGTACAACCGCCGGGGGCTGGCTGGACGTCTGCGAGAGCGAGCGGGTGGACTGGGATGTTGAGGCGGAATAGGAGGATGTGGTGGATGTGTTTGGGGGAGTGTATGGAGGTAGGTGGCAAAGATTTGGGTACATGAGTAAGGGCTGATAAGCGTGTGGATGTGGAGTTTGAGGGGGATGTGGGGCGCGAGTGTTTCGAGGCAGGTTGGACATTCGTGGATTGGATGGTTCAAGACGTGGCTGGAGAAGCGTACTGAGCTGCGCAACGATTTCTACGACACTGCCTCGCTGTGATTGCAAAGGTGGGATTGTGGTACTGTTTCTTTTGGCAATGGTTGCATAGGATATTTTCGGGTGAGCTGATTCGTAGGCCTGCCTAGCCTCGCGAAACGGGAAATTTCTCGTGACCTTGATAGATATGATCGTTTTTTCCTTAACCCGTCTCGTCTCAGGGGGTCTTCAACCCAGTGATAAATTATTCGCGAAATAGGGTGGAATATCCCACTTTCTGAACACTCAATCGACATCCTTCTCCAAGAAGTATCGGATCCTGCTCCTGGATATGAACTATTCATGTCTCCTTTCTAACAGTATCTCGTTTATGAAATACAGATCTTCCTAAATTATAAACCTCAAAATAAATGATAAAGGTCCAGTTATAATTACATACACCATGAACTCTAATTTTAGTTTGAAAGACATCAAAAGCATTTTAAATTACACTACCTACATGCCAAATTTCGACATCCTGCTATGCTCGTTTCGACATCTCACACCTAACGAAAAACCAATATTTAACCCTGCTTCAACCGCCCCCTCAGGTTTTTCGCGGATAGCTCACAAACGGCGCGCGGCAGCGCGCCCAGATTTGGCATACCCTTTCCCACATCAATTTGACATGCTGATTAAAAATTTTTAGGTCAGGTCATCTGGGGTCAACGAATTAATCAAGGTCAAGTGAGGTCACCTCCAAAAAAGTTCAACCAGTCATCACGCTTTAACGGATAGATATTTTAATGAAACTTTCAGCGTTTGCTTAGCTTTACGGATGCAACAAAACGTACGAGTGGAATTTTTCATTTTTTCGTTTTTGACTACATATAAATTTTGCGTATTTGCCAACTTACAGTTCAAATAGAGGATTCTGGCTAAGTAAGCATTTTTTTAATTAGGGCAAGTTGACTTCCAACAACGTTTCTCGGTTTGCTCTACCCACTGGAAAAGGAAAATTAAAGAAAACCTGAAAACTCAAAACTTCTAAATTTTGAAATTTTGAAGTTTCGAAGAAAAAAACTTTATTTTTGGGGCCCAAAAAAAATTATAGTCCTGGTCGATTTTGCTGTCCTTTTTAATTCCAAGTACAATTTGTTTGTTTTTTCATATATCCCCAAAATGAACTCACGAGAGTAAAAAACATAATGTAAGTCGTGAAAAGTCGTGAAAATCTAGCCCCCTGGTGACGTCACTTTTTGTGCTTTTTTTTGGGGGGTGGACCCGGACCCTACTCGTCGAGCGCTTTCCGATGACACCTCTTTCGTTTTCGTGCGATGCTTAGTTTGGATTTTAGAGGGGGGTCTTCAACCCCCCCCCCCCCGAGACGGGGTGTGAAGATTTGACCGGAAAGACGGCGCGGGTTAATGTACGTTGGGCAGGCTCGATCGTATGCATTGTGCGGTACTTGGTCATTCCCACAGTTGGTGCACCACGGTTTGTCGGCGTTACAGTTCTCGCTTTCGTGCCCAGGTGATGAGCACCTGCCACAGAGCGGACGGTTTTTACAATTTTGTTTGGCGCGCCCGAATCTCTGGCAGTGATAACACCTCATCGGATTGGGAATAAAAAGTCTAACCTGCACTCTCACATATCCCACACGAATATCCGGTGGTAAGTCAGGTCTGTTGGAAGTCAAAATGATGTTGGTAGGTACCATAGTGGTGCCCTTGCGAATTCTGATTTCTGATTCTGCCGTCAACAATGTCTTCGTCACTTACGTCTAGAAGATTGTAACGTTTATAAAGCCTTTCACAGAGTTCTTAGTTTTACGCAGGGAAACCGACATCGGGATAGCCACATCATGGCTCCCATCACGGTCCCGAATCATTTATTCAAATTTTATCGCTGCCATTGCCCTCTCTGCATCCTCGCTGCGTCCAAACTCTACCTCTAGTCCACCGTCTCGCAATCTCTCACATCTCAGGATAGACCCAAATTGATCACAGCCGTCACGATGCTGAAAGGGTGACAAAGTCGCAAGCGGCTTTGATCCCTCGGATGCCTTGAAAATAAGAGTGCGGAAAGTGTGGGTTCGAACAGCATGATTTGTTGGGCGCCCATGCCCTAGGAAGGCTTGGCCGGTCTGGTCCTTGTGGGAAGGCTCAGGGGTTGTGTTTTTTTTTAGTTTGCCATGCACGTTTATTTGGTTCGGCTTGTCGCGACACCCCACCCCATGGGGGCTCAACTGGGAGGACCCCTTGATTCAGCGAACGGGAGGACGCCAGGTGACTGAGAAACTATACCGGGCAGGCGATGCTATCACCCCGTCGGGAAAGAGACTCATTACCCCGACCGGGATCCAGCACCGACCACCCCTTGACCCCTGCCGGCCGGGCCATCAGGCATTGGGACGAGGTCCAGGCCCCGACCCGAGGCGACAAGCCACTTGGTCCGCATGGGGCCATACGAACCCGCCCGCCCCTCCGGGATATCAGGACCAAAGAGGTGTGTTGGTCCCCCGTCACAACTAACATCGTGCGAAGGGGGACCTCAACCTCCGGGACTCCGTCAACCCCGGGGGCAGGCCGAGGGGGTGCGGCTACCCCAATACAACTGAGCTGGTGGGCAGGACCGGGGAAGTTGTCCTGCCTGCTCATAGTAGGGATAGTTGGTGTTGCAGGGCCAGGTGAACGACATTGATGTTGGGATGAGATGGGCATTGGAATGGGAGCACATGGACGGAAGGAGGGGTGGCTGTGGTGACCTGAGGGACTGCCATTTCCCTAGCGAGTCGTGTAACGAGGCCGGCCCCACTGCGGGCAATTGTTGGCAACTTAAAAATATGCATTTCCAGTGTGAATGAATGATGCCCTAATCCTAATCACACTCATAAATGTACTTCTACAATATTTTTGTTATTGAATCATTACATTGGGTATAAACTAGTTACCTTCTTTTCAAGGTGAAATGACTACTTATTGAGATACAGTATGTACCTAGTCATGACATCAGAATGTTCAGACTTCATAAGAGTCACAGGGGCCCAACTGGGTTAAGCCTATAAAGGGAAGCTACTGTATGCCTGGAAGAAGATACTCAACAACCTAATGAATACAGTATCCTAATTATAAATGAACTGTCTATCAACATCATACATATACTCATCCTACCTACCTACCCCAGCATATCTAGCCTTGTTCACTTTATCTCTTGTAACACACCCAAGGATCAAGTGATCATGTAATACACACACACATGATCACTACACATGATTGACTCACTTATAAGGTTGTTCAATGCAGCTTAAATCATTTCCATCAAGCCAAACAAGCTCTACCACAATGAGCTGCTGTCAACAGACCATAAGTGGCATTTGTCCGATGGATGCATGCAGGATGATAGGTAAAGTAATTAGTTCAGTTCCTTTTCAATGATTCCTTGGACAACACAATTCAAGTCATACAAGATACAATCATATATTTTATTTTCTGAAGATGTTAGGACAGCATATTTTATTCACTTGTCCATGACATGTCAATCCATGCCAGTGTTGTGATCCATCATAACAAACAATGATGGTGGCCTAACACCTTCTGACCCTGCAGTTGCTCATATATTGTCAACAGCTTCAGCTATCTAGCAACACTAGTTTAATCCCATTGACCAGGTTAAAATTATTCTCAAGCTAAATAGAAGCCTCCCTACTGTGTGAGTTGACACTTCCCATTGCACACCTTATAATGAATTTATAACATTACTATACCTAAAGAATGCACCTGCCCTGCTTTTAACTGCATTCAATGAGGACTATCCAGCATGTCACCAGGCAGCCCAGCCAATTGATTAACAACTTTTTGACTGAAAGCTTGTTGCCATGCAACTGTTTTGCATCTTGCCTCACCAACCTGTATTGATGATCCAAGTGTTGATGACCCCAATTAGAAGAGCATCATTCTAGTTGGCATAATCTAATGCTTTTATGATATTAAACAATACAATCATATCAACCCTTAACACATCCCATCTTGGGGGGGGTCTTCAATCAGCCCGCTGTGGTTTTTCGCGGATAGTGGACGAACGGCGCACGGCCACTCCCCAGAGCCAAAAACATAATGTATGTTGTGAAGTTATGAAAATCTGTCCCCCTGGTGATGTCACTTTTGGGGGAAAATTGTTTTAGGGGTGGGCCCGAGCCCTACTCATTGAGCACTTTCTGGTGAAACCTCTTTCGTTTTCATGCGATGCTTAGTTTCGTTTTTAGATGGGGGTTACTAGCTGCCCCTGAGACGGGGTGTGAGGATCTGATCAAAAAGACAGCACAGGTTAATCTAGTCATCACATGATAGGACTCAATGAAAGTGCAGAGGTTTATTCAAGATTAGCACATCAAGGATAGATATTACAAGATGAGAAAAAGACTCCTCCACACCCCAATCAATACCATATCTTCATTCTAAAGCAACTATCCACTTCAACACATTCAGCACCATCCAGCATTCACTGCACAACACACTCCTACACACCATGCCACATTAATAATTACAAAACTCCATCCATGCCTGCATCAAAGGTTCTGCATAGTGTGTACCTATCATTCATTGCACACCATCCAATACCAATTAGATCTCCCAGAACAAAATTATCCAACCTAAAAATTATTCATCCTATTTTTAAATAGGTACCTTCAGTAATTAGCTCTCACATCAACAGGAAACCTATCCCATTGATCAACTACCCTTTGACTGAAAACCTGGTGGTGCTTAGTTATCCTACATCTTGACCTGTCCAACCTGAATTGATGACCCATACATGATACTCTAGTAGAGGAACATCATTCAGACTAGCATTATCTAACCTTTAAATAGATAAACTTCAATCACACCAGAACTTTTTGATTAGGCTGGTTAGGTTTTCTTATGATCAAAGTTTCAGAAGATAAACTGCTTGAAATGTTCCATTTTTTCTCAGATATTTTAAATTATCCAAATGGAGTCAGGCTGGGTCAGGTTAGATTGTTGCATTTTATATTTTAGTTTTCAACATTTCTTTCATACTTTTTCATGTTCTTTGCTTACCACCTGAAAAGTAAGCATTTGCACAGAAAATGAGTGATCCTTCACTTTAGTCCCATTCATAAACAATGCATATGAATGATAATTCCAATAATTCATAAAACCTTAAAGTACAAATTTACCCATCTGGTTATTGGAGTGGTCTATTTTACCTGGTCTTGCTGTTTCCTCCTGTTGTTGTGAAATTATTATTGTTGTGATCTTTTGATAGTCATGTGTAAAATGTTAGTTGATTACCAGCCTGCCTGCATGAAGTGCTAGGGCCACCATAGGTCTTGGGCCCAGCACTGTGATTGCATCACCAGCCACACTACCAGCCACCTACCCCCTACTCTAACACTGAAGACATAATTAAAAGTACCTAACTTTGCAGTCTGGGCCTAACTTATGGACGAATACCAAGAATTGGAAAATTAAATACATAAAAATAATGCAAAGTAAAAATTATCTAACCTATCCAACATAACATAACCTAACATAACTTGCCTTTCAAGAAATGATTACTAACAAAAAAAAATATTTCTTTACAAATTCTCCAACTTAACATGCACCCTGGAGAACCCCAAAAACTTGGGAAATTGTATTTATATACACCCAGGTAAAACACTATTTTGGGGAAATTTTTCTTCAAATACTGTATTTTAATGCAAGTTGTATGCAAACACAAATGTAAATGCATATATAAATAATTTGCCAAGAAAATGAGTGGTCACATCATTTTTACATTAAAATATAATCTTTAAAAAAAACATTTTACCTAGGTCTATAAATTTACCAAAAAGTGTCTAATTTTCATTGTTCTTGTTTGAAATGGCCTGCCACACATTTTTTAGTAGGTATGCAACAAATGGTATATACCGACCTGTACAATTTGGTGATATTTATGAAAAATCAGATGGGTGGGTGGATTTTGCCCCCTTCTTCAAAGAGCTTATAACAAACCTCAGCCAACCTACTTAACCGAACCAAACCCATTTGTTTGTATTCTGCAGGTAAAATGTGTGCAAAACTCATCTCTTGAACACTTCACAGCACAATAATATCGACGATATTTGCGTTCAACTGCCACATGGTCTACACAACCTGGTGTCGCCGATGTAAACCGTTCAAATGTTTCTTAATACAGCAGCGCCTTCAGTTGAGCATTACAGGTCAAGCCTGTCGAGCCGCCAAAGGTGGGTACCTACCCAAGCAGGTATGTAGATATATTGTTCGTAATAGTATAGTATCTACCCAGCTATCGGGTCCGGCGGAGCCAAGGCCGTTTACAGCGGGGGCTGTCAAATTGTTCAGGCCCGTGACGTAGACAAGGCGGTACTCGGCAGCACTTTGCGTGCATCTCAAGCCAAAACGGCCAACATTTGTCACGGCTTTACGCAGGCAGTTTTGATTATATATAGGCACATTTGACGCCATACGAATGCCTGAACAATTCTACACACGAATCCGGATCCTTTTTAATTGTATCTCCTCGGAAAAGTATGTTTCCTTGTCGGTAAACGAAAACACTACACAAAACCGGCCGGCCGACTCCTGGAGGGCGGGGCCTAAGTCGTTGCCATGACGACCAGCTGGCCCTCAAGACCAATCGTGTGCATAGGCTCGAAAGAAAAGGAAGCTGCTGTTAAATGAAATTGAATGTTGTTCCTCCTTTGTACCCTGTTTCCCGTCATCCTTTGTTTTCTCGTGTCAGCTGAATATAGGGGAAAGTAAATCATGACATAGTACCATGTGCTCTTTTCTAATGAAAAATTTATTTTCGCGGAATACTCAGTGGCGTAGTAAATTTAGTTAGACATGCTGATCTCACCAAGGACCATTTGAAAATTCACAATGCTCCAAAATCGCTTATAATCTCGTATTCATTGGTTAGATTTAGACATGTTGACTTCGTGAAGGACCATTTGGAAATTCATAACAAGGCTTCAAAATCCTTCCAAATCTCGAATTCAGAAGTTAGATTTAGACATTATGATTTCACCAAGGACCATTTAGAAATTCACCTTGCACCGAAATCTGAAATCTCCAAAATATCTTACAATCTCGAATTTATAGGTTAGGTTGAGACATAATTTATGTCACATAAATAATTTAGCGCTCTGGCGAGGAACATGCAATTTCATCAAAATCACACGATGACATGCCCTCGATGAGTGCAAAAATAGTCGAAAGTTACTTAGATGGTGTATATTCAGGTACAACCCTTCATGAAGCAATCAAGAATATGCAATTCCAACCAACGGTCGACTTCTCACTGCCTTATTGTATTATCTATGTCGATGTCGTGCCCTGCTAGGCATAGGCTTTTTATTTCCAGAGACGCCTTCAATACGTACAAGAATCAAAAAGCCTATCTGCAGGTATCTGCAGCTGAAAGCTCCACTTTAGCATGGACAATTGCCCTTGACAATACAGTATCAAATATCGGATGCATACATTGCAGCAGGTGTGCACGTATTTGGAGACAAGTTACCTTTCTTAATCTCACTAAATAAGCGCGAAACTAAAATGAAGCACATGTGCACCTAGTTCCAATGCGGTAAACTTTACAAACACATCAACTTTTGAAATCAAGGACGTTGAGTTTCTGCCGCATGTGGGGCACTATATCATCAATTGCTAAGAATATGCTAGGTTTGGAATATTCTACTAAACGATTTCGTAATCCGCCAGATATCTACCGCATTCTAGCATATCGCATATTCTAGCATATGACGTCCCCAATGCATGGAGAAACTATATCTGAGAATCTACTAAACTTGGGTGTACCCGTTCTTTAATATAAGGAAGCGTGTATATCCACTCATGAGTCAATTTACACAGAGAATGGTCTCCTGTGTAACCTGAGAATGGTCACGACAGTTCTGAGTGGATATACACCATACCAACACATCCTCCACCAAGTTTATGACGCATTTGCCTTATGACAGGAAACGTTGTTTATGGCGTATTTGGTGTAATCTGCGTCGAGTTAAAGGCCAATGCGACATAAACAACGTAATGACGAAATGTATGTAGAAAAGAAGGAAGCTTTGTGGATAGTGGTGGTGCGAAAGTCACAGATATTGGAGCAGCTTTAAAAAAATGTATTTTGAATAGGTAATCCATTTCAATTCCAGCGCGGGTTGAGTCGCGGTTTTACATGTGCGGTGGAAGGCTATTGGGCTGTTGGAGCTGTAGTTTGAACTAGGTCTCGAGAAGCTGTAATCTCAACGAATCGGATTTTCTTAATGGTAGATATTGCTGCTGTGCTGGTAGAAGTAGCTGTCGAAGTTAGATTCGCAGGTGTGGAGGGATTTGGTGCTGTAGAGCAAGCGTGGACCAGTTAAGACCTGTCTAATTGTGCAATACGACAAAGAATGATGTTGGCATGTAGGGTGTGATGGGCAGTGATAAATTATTCGTGAAATACGGTGGGATTCTCTCTTTCTCAGCACTGAATCAACATCCCTCCCAACAAAGTATCAACATCATCTTTCATGCTGGGTCTGCATGATGATTTTATGTTGGATTTCTAACAGTGTCTTGTTGATGTGTTCTGCATATATTAACCATTGCAGACTATGGTGTATGAACATCTCTGACCACAATTCCAGGTACAAGGATTACCTATGATGTGATCTGTAACACATCAATTCAAAATCATTGGGTATTTTGGATCTTTATCACTAAAACAGTTATCCCTAAATTAGGTATCTCAAATTTGAGGAAAAAGATACACATATGAGTATGCTGTTGGCAGGGGCATCGCCACTGGGGGGCAGAGGGGGCAATTGCCCCCCCCCCCTGCCGTGAGACTGGGGGGCGCTGCCCCCTGTATTTTGAGGAGGCCCCCAGGACGAAAAGGAGGCCCCCAAGATGAAAAGGAGGCCCCCAGGACGAAAACTAAACCCCCAGGACGAAAAGGAGGCCCTTAGGACGAAAAAGAGGCCTCCAGGACGAAAAGAAGGTACCTCAGGATGAAAAGGAGGCCCCCATGACAAAAAGGAGGCCCTCCAGGACTAAAAGGAGGCCCCCAGGATGAAAACGAAGCCCCCAGGACGAAAAGGAGGCCCTCAGGATGAAAAAGAGGCCCCCAGGACAAAAAGAAAGTATGTCAGGACAAAAAGGAGGCCCCCAGGACAAAAAGGAGGACCGCAGGATGAAAAGGAGGCCCCCAGGACGAAAAGAGGCCCTCCAGGATGAAAAGGAGGCCCCCAAGACAAAAAAAGAGATTATACAAATTAGGGGCCTCCAGGAGGCCCCTAATTTGTAAAAAGAAGTCACCTAGGAGAGGGTAGGAGGCCCCAGAAATCAAGCGAGTGCCAAATATTGACACAGAGGCCCCAGGACGAAAAGGCCACCAGGAAGAAGAGGAGGTCCCCATGATGAAAAGGAGGCCCCCAGGACGAAAAGGATGCCCTCCAGGACGAAAAGGAGGCCCTCCAGCCCTCAGTTTCCCATTCCAGAACCATACTAAGGGCCTAAAAACAATAGGAGGCCCTAACACAATGGAGGCCCCTTTTCTGGGAGCAGGAGGCCCTCTTTCGATCTCACCCCCCTGGAAGAATTTTGTGGCGACTCCACTGGCTGTTGGATCAAAATTGTGTTTTAAAAAATCTACCAGTTGTGCTAAGTGACATTGTTTCCATGACAAATTTTGACATACTACTGTACTCATTTTGACGTCTCACACCTGATGCAAACTATTATTGTAGCACTGGTAATGGGTCTTGCAGGTAGCAGGTCAGATGCTGTGCACTGTGCTGAATGACAGGAATTGGTAGATTGTGTGCTTACATTTAGTTGGTGAACATATCAAAAATGGGCAGACCTGGATTTTAATTGATGTGAACAATGCCAACATTGGTAAGTTCAATGGGAATCAGCATCCATATCCATGTTGCAAAACCAATGCTGATGTGTTTTAAGTAAAGCAGCATTCATATGTTTCATGGTCCAAATATCCAATAATGCATAGCCCAACAAAGGGAAGAATACTCAAAATATAAAATGTAATAATGTCATCATAGGTGCACAAGTTTGTGTATGCCTCATTTTTACTTGTGCATTCCATTTTCAGAAATATTTCATTTCTGACACCATGCCCAAATCACATCTTGGGATGCTGACTGCAAGCAGCATGTGAAGTATCTGCGATGGAAGCCTGAAGACATTTATGGACATGCAAGATACCATGGGTATGTACTTGTATTAATTGTTGAACCAAAATGGTTAGCCTTTGCTGGGGAGGGGATACTTACTTGAGATACTCCCTCCTCAAACTTATCTGGGAAAGTGGCTGAATGAGTAGACAGACATACATTTTCAACAGCATCTGATCCATCTGTTTTGTATATCCTGTACAAATTCCAGGTTCAGGTTGTCAAAGATCATAGACATGTGACAGGTCAAGGTTAATAATGTTCCAAATTCTTCAAGATGCAGCTGTTCAGCACCAATCTCTGATTTTGGTCTCATTTCATCAAAGTTACCAACTTCATATCTCAAATCCTTAATTAACATCAAGGTTACTGACCTGACATCAGGTCAAGTTTCCCTTTTCATTGTATTGAGTGTGGAAAATTTAACTGGTGTTTGTATACCAACAATGATCAAGGGCTTATACAAAATATTCTGGGTTCAAATATGTGTCAAAGATGTCTCAAGGTCAAGCACTGACACCAAATGATGAAACCTGGTTGGTGCACCATAAAACTGAAATAATCAACCATCACAAGGTCAGGTCAAGTATAATGCATATTGTGCAGTATGACGTCCTACTAAGAATGTTGTCATTCCCCATGAATTCATGTGGTGCTATGCTTGGTAAATAACATTTTTCAAGGAATTACTGCAATTTATTTTCCTATCTTACAGATTATATGCTATTTGAGGAAGGTGTGTTGGACCTCCATGAATCTGATAGCTTACAATCAAGACCACGTCGATCCCATCTCTGTTTTCTTGGGAATGGAAGAGGAAAGCAAAGTTCAGCTGCACGACAGAGATCATCCAAAAAAGGTTAGAAAGTGGATGTCTTTTTTGTTCCATGCTGATTGCATTTGAACGCATGCTGACATTTATAGGTAAGTCTGTGCCAGGCCTGTTAAGGGGGGTAAATCATAGTCACCTTATATGCATGATGAATATTATTTTTGAAGTGATCTCCTTAGACTATACTGATAGCTTCTACATATTGATTATTTTTGAGTCCAGAAAAATATTCTGAGCATGCAGTACATTGTCATGCACACAAATAAGGATGTATTGCAGCAAGCAACTTTCAACATGTCTATCCTCGTGCAGGATCGGCGGACTGTGGCAGTGAGAGTTGAGAACCAGATTGTGCATCGTTCTATCTTCCATTTACCATTTGTTGCCCTGAGAAACTTTCAGTTATGGCATGGTCATGCCACCGAGACATGATTGAAATGTACAAAATTGTTAGAGGGCTAGATCAGGTCAATTTGAATGATGCTCTGCAGTTTAGAGTATCCCATAGGGGTCATCAATTCAGGTTAGACAAAATGAGGTGCAGGACAGTTAAACGACAACAGGTCTTCAGTCAAAGGGTTGTTGACCAATGGAATAGGCTGCCTGCTGATGCAGTGGGGAGTCCCTCATTGAATGTCTTTAAAAGTAGGGTGGATACATTTTTTGAGACAGGAAAATGTTGTTTTTGAATTCTAACTTGTGATGCATGGGATATTGAGTATTTTCACTAGCTATATAGGGTATAACATTATGCTAGTATTATGTTGTACTATATGGGGTGTACCTAGCAGTGGATTTGGCAACTTCCTTTGCGATGTCATACTGATGAGATTGGCTGTGGTGGCACAGGTGGAGGGATTGCATGGGTTTGGAATTGATAGGTGTGAACATGTACTTTCTAATATCTTCTAGACAGGCTTGACCCAGATGGGCCCTTGTGGCCCTTATTAAGCCTTAACACTTTATGACTTTATGACTTTATGACTTTTATCAAAAGATCCGCCACTTGATTATTGTAAGGTGGGTCCAGTTTAAATGTGGCATGGATATGTGTTTGCTCGGGAGTACAGCGTTTCATTGCAGCATGGGCAGAAGTATCATTTGCACATGCATGCCCAACACGCAACACGACTTGGTTCCATTCTCTGAAGACGATGCGATCCGCAATGGAACGCACCGTACATGGGCGGAGAGGCAAGACGCAGAAGAGCTACAGTGGCGACAGTCCCGGCAAATAATATTTGAAGAATTCCTCAAAGTGCATGCTACACCACATGAAGGTGACAATGTAACTGGGGTTGACTAGCTGCAACTCTACAGCTTTGAAAACAACGTTACCCATACCTTTTCAGCTTTTATAGGCTTTCTCGGCCGATGTCCTCTCTATATTTTCGGACGACGTTGGCGCTAATGGCATGCTCCTTGGCGTATACCGGCTGCATTGTGGTGTTCCATTGTAACCCTAAGTTACAATTGTAGCATTCCGTTTTGATAATGAATACCAGTTGGAATGTTTATTGCTGAAGCGGTTTGTGAAATGTCTCCATTTTCCCCGCACCTCTTCGCGACGAACAATTATGATGTGTTAAGAACAATGAATTGAGAACAGTGTTTAGAACAATTCAGTAATGAATAAGAACAATGTTTACATAGAACAAATAGATGTGCAGCATGGCAGGACCTTGGGCTCCCAATGAACAACACAGTCGATGCACCACAAGGCTCAAATACCCAACCAACAGGGAGTGATTCGAAATATTTCCGGTCTTCTGTTGGTTAGTCGCGAAACTTGCTCATATTGTATTGTTGTTGCCATTGTGTTTCACTGACATATTCTTATTTTTGTACGTTCCAGTCTCGTGTTTTACCTGTGACAACCTAGCAAGTATACTTTGCCTGACCTGTCAATGTGCGTACCTTGCGATGAAGACCAGCACACCCAGCAACCGTTTCACAAAAGACGTCACTGGTCCTCTGGATTTCTTCAACCATTGTCAGCGTCGACAACCGTTTCAGCGAACGGCGAGCTCATAACACTGGGTAAGGATATTTAGCTTTGTGTATTTCGCATCATGCTGACTCTTTTCCTGATACTCCATCGGCAGTCCGGGTTGTAGTCCATTACACATGGCGTGCATAAATAAATGATCAAATGAATGTGTTTTTTTTTTAATAGTTCGTACGTCATCGAGTCAGGCAGGCATTCCCATTTATATCTTCATCCTTCGCACACCAGTTTCCACACATTCGATGCACACTATGCTTCATTGTTTCTAAATTTGAGTCACTGAGAGGCTTTTAGATGCCACAAAGGTGCCCCGTTACAACTTTTTCCCAACGCCCATCACGCCAGCTGGCCAGGGCTCGACGAATGGTTTCAATCTGGCCTTTCCCACCAAAAGCATCATCTTGACCAAAAGGCGATCTTCTCCTTTTTTCCATTCGAAGGGTAGATGAAGCAGAGTGATGTTATTTTGCTCTTATACAGGGTTGGAAAAATGGACCATTCCTGGATTTTGACATCCAGAACATTATCATTGCCAGACAGTTATCCTGGGCACTGCATGACCGGCGCAGTCGATGCGCCCCTAAACTCCAATATCGAATGAACCAACCAGTAAATTATCATCATGTTTCTCATATGAATATTTACTGGTGCTTTCGACATTGACCTATTCTGTGATAACATGCTCATGGTTGACTGAAAAGTGCAAACTATGATGCTAATGTTACGTGCTTGGAGAAAATATCTCCTTGCTCTCCTTTGTGATTGTGCAAAACGTTTCCTCTCCACATCCAGGATTAAGAAGTGCAAATCCAAGCCTGTCATTACTCTTTTTTCAAGGTTCTGGCAGACAATACTGACAATAGTGCAGTTGTATCTGGGACAATGGTACAAAACATACTGTGCTTCGCAGTACAGCTGTACCGGACCCTTGAAGTACCGTCTCTCATATGTATTGCGTACCGTCTGTCATATATATATCTCAGATGCGTCTTATATCGCTATTTGTAAATGTAAAAAATGTTGTACCTCCTAGCTGAAAACACGAAAATGATAGTTGTTGATGTGTGAACAGTAGTATAGTTATGCACTTAAACTTCCAACTAGAGCATTATGTATCAATCTCAAGCAATTTAATGCTATTCTCTCAACATGCAACATGTGGTGACACATACCTAACCCTGTTCTAGACAGGGCATTTTGCAGCTGCCTCTGAATTCAAACGCTGGCCGAAACTGCATGATATGGTGGCTTATATATGTCGTTGGCCCGGACAGCATACTACAACCTCACATGCGCCCTTGTCAAGATAACTTTTGATGATCCCTTCCAATATGCCTATATCTCGGTGACAAGCTCGCTTCTATCGTCTCAACTTCAACGCAGATCATTATATGCGATGACCCTTTCGATTATTGTACCTTTGACTCGTGTGGTCACGCAAAGCCTCCCAGTCAGTTTGTTGCTTTTTATTTGTTTGTTTTGTTGTTTCAATGATTTCCGGAAGACCGGATCAATAAATAATGTGAAATATATCACGTAGCGTATCTTTATGTGTATGTGATGTATTTGTAGTATTCTGCTTTTTGTGTGTGATGAATGATGAATAGTTGAAGAATACTACATGCATGCATTAAGAATACATATGTTGTTTCAGATCCTGTGCTGCCTCTGCATGGATCCATCCACACCTGCATGCCATGCCACACAAGGATGGGCATGGGGCCGTCCGCTGCGACTGCTATTGTTGTCACCACAAGAGGCATGTGTTGATATTTTCCTATGTTCTCATGACTGGATGGGGCTAGTCGCTATCCAAGCATGCTCAGCTGTGTCTTGTCTTCCTTCTATGCTGGCCCACAAAGTGAATCAAGGACGCTCTTGCTACTGCGTGGTCCGATTGAAATGTACCTGAGTTTTTCTTTTCACTTCCATTTGTTTTGTTTGGTGTGCACTGCAAGTTCGCGTTTTACTGGTGTCTCGTGCAGCGTGGAAAAAAGTGGTTCGCGGACCTGGAGTCTGAGAATAAAAAAATTGTATCGGAACCCTCCAAGAAAAAGAAGATATTCCTGCCCATGGAGTCGGAGAATAAAAAAATGGCCTCGGACCCCCCCCCCCCCTAAAAAAACCCAGAAAACTACTGGTGTCGGAGCCCAAAAAAAGATGATTGCTGAAAAGCATACAAGCCGTTTACTTACAAGCATACTTACACCCCTTTACTGGACCCTAAGTCACTTCAATCACGCCCACGTAATTCACTCGCACTTACTAGGTTTTTCACCGGAAAGCTCTCAAAACTTTGTCTCAACCCGAGTATACCCAACCAATCGAGACAAAGATCTTCGCGCAAAGGGAAGGGGACAAAGCAGCGAGGCGAAACGCGCGGTCAAAGTGTGGTCGCTGTGTCAACATGACTGCAATATTTACACAGTTTCAAGACCGCTGCTTGACCTCAATTCCTGTCGCCTTTAATAGGAATTCATACGTCAATACGGTGTTACCTTTTTTTCTTCAGTTATATGGGAATCAATACACTGAAGATATATGTTCCTAATCATGAAATTACGTTGTCTTTATCCTAGATCAAAACATGAATCGGGCGAGACCGTCCCAATAATTTGTTAATTCTCCTACTCTAGTACGGATATTGTCCTGTCCTAACGGCGACGTATCCAAGGGTGGTCAAATGATGAAATGATAGATTTTCGTAACTATTTTAAATGACGTCTATTTGTGACCATAAATGGCCCGGAGAACGTTTAAACTCCGTACATGCACAGTTACTGCAGTTGCTGAAGTGATAAAACTGCTATTCAGATGCTTTTCTCTTGATGGGTTACCGTAGTTTTGCGAATTGAGGTGGAATTCATACAAAAGTAACCCAAGGGTTTTTGCATTTTTTTAGCATTTACATGGCTGCCAAAAATAGGTCTTTTGCCATCAATGAAGTTCGCTAGCTGGTGCTATTTTACGCATTTCAATTTGAAGTTGAATGCTCTATTTCATGAAATTAACAGAATTACTTAAAACGGTCTGAGATGTCCAGAATTACGTTCTCCGGTAGTCTCCGATTGGAATGCGGCTGGAGAATGGACCTCGGGTCCGATATGCGAGCATTTGACGTCATTGTGTATATTTCGAGTTTCAACTATGGTGGCAAGATATGTCAGCAATACGACAGGTTTCGTATTGGATATTTTTGTTTGGTGTAACGCCAGTATTTCCCGGTATTATGAAGAAGAATCGTGGTATATTACAATATTTCCTTCTAAAGCGTCATTTCAACAGAATTCTCAAGACATACGAAAACCTAGTCCCTCATATCTTTGTTATTCAGAATGAGACGAGACTGGCGCAAGCCGAATGATGATTCATCTATGATTACAGAGTGATTGTGCTGAGCCGCCGTCCTGTCAGTGTGAAAATGTCCTGGAGAGTAATAGGCTGAGGTAGTAATAACTAGTTCAGAAATTTACATTATTTTGTTCTCTATTGCTTTTATGCCATGTCGATGCTTTTCTTTCGTTCGTATTTGGGGGCATCATGCACACCAACGATTGACCTGAGTACCCCCCCCCCCCCACGAGTTCTGCCTTGATTGGGGCCTAAACTGAGCCAGGACATAGTTTGTAACTGTGCGATCCGTATCTATCTGATATAACCAAGGGCTCTACCACAAATGTGTGGGATTTTGCAGCAACATTTCCTTCATGTCATATCCTTGCACCTTCAATATCAGTTCTTCCAGGCAAAATAAATGTATAGGTATAGCCAGAGTAGCATGCAATATGTTTGACACATGCACAATGCAATCCAAACAACCACCACAAACTTGTAGGTATTCTGATATAACATGATAGGGTTCCTGGGCAGTTGACTGCAACCTGCATTTCATGCCTTATGGCCTGCTATGCCATGCTCTTCTGTTCTGTTGTCCAGGCTTCTAATTTGTATGATGGACTGGAAACCACAACTGCATTGTTGGAGCTGGACTGAGATCCTGGAAACAAAATGTCATCCATTATTGGCACGTTTTATTCGGAGAACAAAAAAGTTCAACATTTGCAGTCACAATCCTGGAGAGTAAAATATTCTTAGGTCTCCATACTCCAGAAGCCCAAAATTCCCACCCCGGTCTCGTATCTAAATGCAATGCAACTGATGTTCTGTGCTGATGTCTGAGGTCTATACAAAACAAATAAAACTGTTGCTTGTTACCAAAGGAACTTTTAAAACGGGCCGTGTGCAAGGCCGATGTGCTTAGGTTGTGTAGTGTAATGCAGTAGTATTTGCTTTACTCTTAATATACCTTAATCTTACCTTAACCTCTTAATCCTAATTTGCTTTACTTAATTGCTTTATAGTCCTATCTCGGTATTAAAACACTGCGCTTTTCACTGGGTTGATTGACACGCTCGGAGGTTCATTTCAGTAGGCTCGCATAAGCGACTATTTCAGTAAGTGATGAGGGTAGCCAGCAGGTGGTGGGCAGTTATGGTCGGTCAGCTTTCAATCTGTCGCTTTTGCACCAGATCTGTGTTCTGTCAGTACTGCAATCTCCGTGGCGCAATTTGTCCTCTTGCTCGCGCTAATGTGGGCTGCTGGTGTGAATCTTCCTGATGTTGGCATTAGTGTTATAGTGCATGAGTAGAATGAGTGTGAAGATGGCCGCGCGCGTGTATGCGAGTACTTAGAGCTTACGGGTGATTGTTGGATGGTGTGTATGCAGATCAGTGCAAAATAGGTATTAACAAGTACCACTGGATTTTCCGGTTGGAACTAATCCATAACGCCCATGTGTAATTTGACTGATGCACATGTTTGTTGTCAGGCCGTTTCGATCTGCATCTTCCTGTTTGGAAATGTATGACTTGTGGCTCCTGCCAAGAGACAACACGCCTGGATCTGATGAAGTGTGGCTATTACAAAGCGTCACCAGTGCAGATGTCGACCATCATTCACGAGGACGTCTTCATCATGTGGAAAACCCTGAGACTTCGTTCTCCAGGCACATCACTTACGGCCTTTGCTGACACCATTAAGGAGACTGGAACCTACTACGGATGTGTAAGCTTTCAACGTGGTAGGATGAATACAAAATGCACTTTGTCATGGCTGATGTTAATGCGCCGTCCTCCGCTGAGCTGAGCCGAGCCGAGCCGAGTCGTAACCAACTGCTGTAGAAATGTGGAGTGTAGATCACGTCCCATGATGTCACCATTAATCAACACATATTTGGTTCACGTTGTTAGCATAAGATCACCAATACTTGCCACTGATTGTAAATGGATGCAGTGCACTATCATTGGTTGGCACTGCATGCTAATTCATGCTATCGTGGCATTACACAGACAGGTCACCATTCCTACGGATTCCTGAACTTCGGTGTTGGTCCAGATATTCGATTCATAAAAAATAATCGATTGGTCATAACCTCAGCAACAAATTTCTAGCAACACCCACGGATGCTGCTGAAAACCTTTTATCTGAATGCGTTCTCGATTCTTACTAATGCATTACCTTTACCAGTGCATATCTTGTGCGCTGCGGCGTGCTGAACAGGCGTAACCATCGAGCTCCACAACTGCATTACTACAACGAGCATCACACAAGCTCCATGATAGCATTTGTCTGTGTAGTGTTGCTGTTCTGTTTCCCGACCGGACGTATTCAACGATGACTCAACCTGTGGCGTCGTCTTCAAGATTGTCCATTACCATTTGAAAGACATTCAGTGTAAGTGCATGCCAAATTGCGCAATGACCGATTAAGCTATTTTTGTGGTGTGTGTGGCGGGAAGCAGAACAAACTTGTTCCGTTCCGTTTTTTTCGTCCAAAATATTGTCCTCTAGAAAATCGGTGTCATTTTTTCTTGCCGAGAGGTCGAGAGCCGAGGTTGTTTGAAATGACTGCGAGCTTATTGGACTGGGAGATAAGTGTCAGAACTCCTTGGACTGTGAGCACAAGTATCAGAAGCTCACTACTAGGTTGTATAAAGAAATCCTAATGTTGGATATGGTTCCATAGTAACGTCTTACACTTTCGTGACCTATACATTTTGATCAATCACAAGTTTCAAAAGGGTAAATATAAACTCTGTTCCAGCTTCCGGGAGATACCTGTGGTCGCCGAAGTATCCATGTGGATCGAACTGCGGTCACCAGCCACCTTGCATTACCCGCATTGTGGCAGTTGTGTGATCCCGTGTACCACGGAACGATGGGTTTTCACGCTGATCTTCGTTCGCAGGTGGGACCGGTGGACCTGGAGCGAATCCAGTCTGGATACACCGAGTGGTCCCACCTGCACTACGAACTGGACAAGCTCATCGGCACGGATCACATGGTGTGTGAAGCGTGTGGCAACGAGCCACGCTGTGTCCACGTGGACGGTAACTTCAAGTTGTACCGCTACCGTACTTCTGGAGACAACCGAACAACGGCTGCATACCACGTCGGAACTTTCATCCATAATCCTCAATCTGTGAATGATCATGCAGCCAAACTGGAAAATGTAACCAAGGTAACCACTGGTCACTGTCGTGCAGCATACCCAAGCTTTTACTACATGTCAGCTGTGAGCGGTTTAAGCTCTGACTTAGTCAATTTTATAAGCTGGCTTGTCAAAACTAGTTTAGTTTCTTGATGGTTGAAACCGGCCAAAACTCATTCCAGTTTATTCGCATTCTCGGAAAAGTATAAAACTGAAATGTATGTTTTGAATTAATCATATCAGTCATTTAAATGACATTTGTGGTAAGTATTTCGCTCTTCTGGTAGTGTAAATATATGTATTCTGGGTAACAGTACAAACACTAGCTGCTGAGAACCTGTCAAAAACTAAATACAAGTTTTACATATGCGGTCATGCGATGTCAGTGGAATTTGTAAAACGTGATATGATAGGTACGGATGTAGTTACCTATGCATCACGCTAGGCTTCACACCTTGCTGAGTTGGTACCCACACTGACCAAAGTTTTTTTGTTGTTGATTTATTGGATTTAAATATCAATTTCCTTTATAATTGTCATCGGTCGCCCATCAGCACAATTGTGTATATTAGGGTGTGTCACTTCAGGCACTTTTTTTTACCGATGCAAGGTGCCCCTATGATTTTATCATGCCCTGTCCATATAGAAACAGCGTGGCACTATGCATTCCCTCTGAATTTTAACCCCCATCTAGCTCCAAGCGAGAGAAGTTCGGCGTATCTTTTAACACTAGCGACACTAGCGCCACCACAGCGGAGAGCGTATGAACTAATGACACCCAATCGTTTCCAGAGCCTCTTTCACTCGCCAGGTCACAAAACTGAAATATTTGACCGTGTACCGACTCCTCATCGACTAAGCCATCGAAGGAACACATAATAAACGATTGATATTGATCTAACCCCATTCTTAACTAGGTATTTAACTCACTCTTACCGAGCACAAACAATCACTATTCGCAGAACCGCCGCAGTCCCACGTGATTCGCAATAAGACCCATGTTATCGGTGGCTGCCAAACATACGTACAATGAGTCATCGAGCATCCCGTCTCTCGGCACCTGATCCGGAAGGTTCTCACCTCGCTCGGTCCAATGCTTGACGCAAGAGAGCTGTCATCTGAGGCAGCAGCACGCAGCGCCATTGTCTGGCTCCAACCGGCGGCTGCGTTCTAGCCGGCTCAGATATCGCTCAGGATTCGCTCGCGTTATCCGCTACTGGCACCACTGACGTTAAATGACACTGACGAAAGTGGATCCTGATCTCCCCGTGTTGAGTAGCTGCCTACCAGACAGGGTCGCAGCCGGGCGGAGAGCGTGGGAGTCGGCTGAGTGACTCAGAGCGAGGCGGAGTGCGCTGTGCCGTCTTTTACAGGTCAGTTCAACGATTGGTTAGTTTTGTGTTCAGGGGTGGGGTGGGGGAGAGGGTGTTAATTAAGGGCTTCCAAACTCAGCGGCTGCCGAAGGCATTTTAGGTTGAGGGGTAGGGAAATTCAGGACGCACCCATGCCCGTCTACCGAAATGCGCCCTTAGGTACAAACGAGAAAAAACGAATTTAGTGCATTTCGTTTTAGGCGCCCGTCGCCTGACACGGTACCCCAATGTCCTTCGTCGGAAATTTGGGGGAGAGGAACTGCCCCCTCTGCCCCTCTCCGCGTCCGCCGTCTCTACCGAACTGCGTGGTTGCCAGCGTTCTATTTTCAATTCGTCACTGATTTGTGAAATATGTCTAGCGCAGACCAGCGTTGCGGCGTTTGAGTCTGTAATAACTTATATGGTCAAATAACTAAGTGCAGGCTGTAACATTTTTTAGTTTTGTTGGGAGTACCTATGACATTCCCGCTGAGTGAAGACATCCGACCCATTCCCCTGCATTGCAGTCCTGAGTTCTTGAATTGAGACTGGAACTATACCTACAGTTGGTGATTTTTTTCTAGTGTTAGAAATTATAATGTCTTATGAGGCATCATCTCGATGGGGCATTTTATCCATCCGCCACTGAACACCCTCGAAACTCTCGGCTAGTTAATCGTTCATAATTGAACAACGTATGACTAGAATACATTTTTAAATCCCAGTTTCTGTCATTTGCAGATCCTGATCCGTCATTCAGGATGTCCCTTCGAAGCCGGGCAAAACACTTCAGCCTCGGACCTCCGAAGAACCTACCTGCCAATCAGTTTCCCGCTAACAAAGATGTCATCAACTATGTTAGGCTATTACATGACCAAAAACCCAACTTGAGATCGAAAGTGCTGTCAGCTGAAATATTTAAGCCGGTCGCTGAGCGGGTATTGAAAATTTGGAACGACGAAGGCATCCCGTCGATGCAGTTAAAAGGTGTGCAGCGAAAGGTCGCTGCCTGCTACAGCCAGTATAAGCTCAATAAAACCAAAACGGTGGACCGTGAAGCCAAAAGCTCGGCGTCGGAGAAAGCTCGAAACGATTTCGGAAGGCTGTTTGACATAGCTCTATGTCGATGTAAAGATCTGCGCCATTGCAGATGTCCTCGGGAAAGAAAAGTGCCCGAAAAAGAGATCAGCTTTCTCAGAGACCAGAGGCGCTCTCGTAAGATGCTCCTGGGAGGCATCGACCGCAGGGAAAGTGCCCGACGTGAAACTGCAACTTTTAGAAGGTTGAGACAACGGCAAGCTGAGGGACAGCTACAACCGGGGAGCCTCGCTGGTCCCAGTGATGACAGCCAGAGCGGTCGCAACGAGGCCGGACACGCCGGACGTCGCAATGGGCGATCAGAGCTTCCATGATTCAGTTGACTTTTCCAGTGGCAGTCAGTCAGACAGTGTGACTGTCTCGGAGGATAGTGCAACTGTATCGGCGGGCGAACCGCTTGTCGCAAATTGTGACACGCTGACAAATACAGCGCTGGCTGCAGACAGGTTCGGCCTATCAAACCGGTCGGTAGCTGCCGTCATTAATGCTTTCCAGCTGGACATCGGAAGGGCCTCTTCTGAAAATCCCACACTGCTGCTGGACCCTAAAAAGGTTTGGCGGGAGAGAGTCAGGGTGCGACGAACCTCGGCTGAGGCCAGGTCCGACAAGAGGCATGGCAGTGCCTTGCAGTCTCTGTATTTCGACGGGCGAAAGGATCCCCACACTAACACCGGCCGATCCACAGAGTGTTCTGAAGAGCACATTGCCGTTGTAGCTGAACCTGGGGGAGAATACGTGACTCATTTCACCCCATCGTCGGGACGCGCTAAAGATCAAGTGCCAGATAAAGAAAGTCGCCAGATGATTGCTTTGTATGTCAGATATGGCGCAGAGTATTGTGTTGTGGTTCAAGAAAGCTTGTCTTGTTGGCATTGTATCTAAGACGCGGCATTTTTAAGGAATGCAAAGCAAATGTCTTGTGTGGTCCGATATGAGAAGCCACCTCCTGCTGCGGCCCTCCCTATCCCCATTCGATTCCGTCTGAAGCAAATTATTACTACGTAAGTTGTGTAAATCTGAGCCTAGTATTGGTATACTTTCTTCAATAAACCAAACAGAGAATCAAACAAGACTTATTTGTCAGTGAGAAGTGGATGCGAGCGCTGCGAACAGCAACTGCTCGCTAGTTCACGGTTTGCCCGCTATGGTGGCGCTAGTGTCGCTAGTGTTAGCAGATCGGCCGAACTTCTCTCGCTTGGAGCTGGATGGGGGTTAAAATTCAGAGGGAATGAATAGTGCCACGCTGTTTCTATATGGACAGGGCATGATAAAATCATAGGGGCACCTTGCACTGCGATTGGTGACACACCCTAGTGTATATCTTGTATATGTTTTATCATGTGCTACTTAGCGTGTTGCGCTACTTTGTGGTACATTTTCTTTTTCATACTGTGTTTCTACTTGATTCTATTTTGTGTGTTCTGGGTGTATTTTATGGATTTGGCTGACACAGCAGGCAAAATTGAATGACGTGAAGAACAACACAATGTAATGCAATTCGTATTGCTTCTTTTCCTGATGTTGCATTAACACGGCATTGATATAAAAATATGCATGTAATCACATGCTATATACTGAGCATATGAAACCTATGTAGCTGAAGTGGGTTTATGCATAGTGTTTGCTGTAAATTGTAAGGCACCTCTCACTCCGCGAGAAGCATTTTGATTTACCTATGCTAAGCTTTAGCTACTGACATGACCATGGCTAGCTTAGCATTGTTATTGTTTTGTTTTGGCCAACACATACCCACGGACTTCAATAGCTTGATTATTCGTTCTTTCTTATCTGTTTTCCAACACTTGGTGCGCAATGTTTGTGATAAAGCGATGTTCCTATGCCTCTCTGTTCCTCTCAGTGCTGTTTGCGCGTAAGATTGTCACTATAACGTTAATCTGACTGTACAGCGTGTTTATTTCTGCCATGTCAACCACGGTCGATACCGGACAAACACCAAGAAACGTGTCAACAGCAGCAGCCAGGTCACATAGCACCCGGATATTCATGTAATTTGGCACGAAACGCTTATTTCAGACAAACAAACGTTGCGGTGTTTCGTCGTGGTCAGCAGCTCGGAACTGTGCCAAAGTCATGCCATCCACGAGGACTCAAGACGAGACTGGAGCAACAGTGGCGACGTGTCGGCACAGTGTGATACTGGGAGGTGTCAACATGTATCGCGGAGAGCTGTTCGCCTACAGCCTTCCTGCACCAGACTCGCTTCCGAAATGTCCAATTCTTTGCCAGCGACGTCGTTTGCAAGTATTGGCCGTGGGCACAACGCGTCGCTGAGCGTTGGCCAGAGCACGCATTGGCTGATGCAGCTCCCTTCCTCAGCGTGATGCACGCAACCGGCCACGGCTACTATTGCCAGGTACCAGTCATTAAAGCTTCAGACATTTGTTTACGCATATAGCGAAAGTTCGCAAGTTCCGGAGAAAAACATCGAGATTTTCGCAAAACGCTTGCGGTATTTGCGGACCGAAAAGGTCGTTATCTTGTGAATTCCCTAAAAATAGTTGATGGCCAGTTCTTCCTTGTCTTGCGTAATGAACAAATTACACATAGGAAAATGTCTGGATATTTTCTACACTGATGTTTCCACTCGTATGTTCATCAATGTATATGTATATGGGTGATATCTATCTGGTAGGGGAATAAACAAGAAACAATTTTTTTCAAACAATACTTGCTACGTGTTAATTATTGCATATGTTAGGTTATGTGATAGTTTGTAAGTTTTACACTGTATGTTATGGTCTTGAATATGCTTTCATGTTTTTTTGTCCAAAATAGCATGGACAAGGAAAGTGAAACTCCTTCGCCATCTCAGCGTGGTCGTCTAGGTGTGGTATACCCGAAGCAGTTCAAGGTTAAAATTTGCGACGTGACAACTGTCTGTGCTGTTTTCAGGATATTTTGCATTTAATTCGGCCAATGTGTGGGTTTCAGATCCGCTTCGGTGGATTCTGGCAAGAGGGTTCCGGCTGGTCGGTCATGGAGACAACTGAGACTGCTAATGCCTTCCTGAGTCGCGCTGGCAACACGACGAAATACATGACGTCGTCTCAACGGATTGACTCCCTCACCGACCTGGTGCTGTTGTACAACAGCGAGAAGCACTGGCGTATGCCGGACCTGCTTCTACAGCGGATGAGAGCTGCTGAGAGCAGAGTCCCCTGCCTGGAGATGGAGCTGCAGTCGCTCCTTGACGAGAATGGAGTTACTGAAAACAAAATCGATGGCTTCGTCACCGAACTCCGTCAACTGGCAACCATCCTGAGTCGACGAGAGATATCAGGCGGTAGTAACTTAGAAAACGCTATTGAGCTGGTCATTGGCAGCGTACGGTCGCGGATCGCAGCGCTCAGCTCGGTGGCAGACACTGCCAAGAAGCGGCAGAGAATTCGCCGGCAGCTGGCGGCGGATAGGAGAAGGCTCCAAACCATCGTGAGCAAGTACAGCCGACTGACTGGTCTGAGCGTTGACATTAGTGCGATTGAAGCTGGACATGTTCCATGGCACGACGCGCTCCACGCAACCAGTGCTTTGACGCTGTCAGTGAAGCGTACAATCTGTGACACCTACATGCGTCTGTGTCGAGCCAAGGAAGAGTTGGGTGTGGTCCGAAGCGAGATGATGCGGCTAAGGGAATATTCGACCTGAAGCAGCTCGAAAGCAAACTGGAGGTAAATGAACGCCCTAAAGCCCAAATAGCTAAGGAGGTGAATGAACAACTAGTTGAGTGGCAAAATTAAATTCATCAGATGACTAGTAGTCTAGGGGTAAGTTGCCCGTCTCACAATCGAAAGCGTATGGGTTCAAGTCTCACCTGTCGCTACTCTTCGCCCGCGACCAATCGGTGTTAGTTAGTTAGTTATTGGGGTTTAGGGGCGCATCGACTGCAGAGGTCATGCAGCAAATCGGTGTGGAAAATTGGTGACGCTACATGATCCAACGGGTGACGTGTCGTAAAAACCAATAATTACCACCACCAAAATTCAATTCATCACGAATGTATTTGTGTTCGTTTTGCACTTTGTGCTCAGGCTGTTTAACATGGTTTTCTCCTGCTGTGTCCTCGGGCATTATAAGCTTTCACACCGTTTTATAAACCGAGGATCATTCATGGAGAGCAATTTCATGTTAACGCGACACGTCTCTGCGTAGTATGCGGTTTTCTTCCTCTTGTCTTCCAGTCATTCAGCTACTGCATTCATGCCACTTCTAGGGTGGTGATGAATAATCTAGCAGATCATTATTTTTCAATCGAGGTGATCCAAGTCCTGTTACTCGAATTGTTCCGAATGGTGTAACATTGGTGGTTGCAATAGTTTTGATTCAGAATGAGGTAGAACACTATCCTTTGATATTCCAGCTATGGATGCATAATGTGTCCTGGGGGGGGAAGAGGTTATTCCCTGTTCGTTCTGAAGCACAGCATTCGTACCGAATGTGGTCGATAGCCCTGGTGACCTCTTGTTTTAGAAGTGTTTGGTTCTGCCATTCCTTCTAATCCTGCCGCTGCAATGTACCACCTGATGCATGTGTTTAACTCCAATTCGCAGGATATTAACCACCAGCTGCCATTGGCGAACGATGGGGAGCTGCTACCTGCCAGTCAGGAGCCTGTGGAATCGACTCGCTACGCTGTGCGGGAAAGATCATGGGCTCGTTCCGACATCCTGCTAGGTATGCAGGCGGTAGTCGCGAACGCCATCGTAATGCGGCGCCGCTACATCGACAACGTAGCATCTCGTCTTGAGACGTATTTAGATGGTAAGATGGGGATATCAGTCGTTTGCTCATTTTTTTGTAATGCTGATTTAACACGCGCCCTGGAGGGGGGGGGGCGAAATCCGCCCACCCCTCCGGTTTTTCGTAGATAACTCCAGATTGTACCGGCCCATATACGCCATTGTTTGTGTACCTGCCAATAAATGACCGACGCGTTACTTAAAGTAAGAAAAATGAAAATCGATCGAAATTTTTGGAGTTAGGGGTCGCTAAATTCAAAAAAAAATTATCAGCGCCAGACCACAAATAGCGGCACTGATGCGCTTCCCGTATATTAGCAAAAAGGATGTGTTCTTGGCAAAACTAGCGACTTGTTTGATGTACATTGCCATGCTACATTGTTTCAAAGTCATGTCAAGTCACCGAGGTCAAGTCAGGTCAAGTTCATGACAGGCTAACACACGCCCTGGAGGGGGATGGCAAAATCCGCCAAACCTTCCGATTTTTCGTACATAACTCGATATTGTATCGGCGGATATACGCCAAATTTGTGCGTGCCTGCTTAGAAATGACAGGCGCATTGTGTAAAGCAAGAAAAATGAAAATCGCCCAACAAGTTTTAAAGTTAGGGGCCGTTAAAATAAAAACAATTCGCAGCGCCAGACCACAAAGATCGGCGCTGATGCGCTTCCCGTCTATTGGCAAAAAGGAAGTGTTCTTGACAACACTAGCGACTTGCTTGATGCATATTGTTATGTTATATACTTTAAAGGTCATGTTAGGTCGCCGAGGCCAAGTCAGGTCAAGTTAATGACAGGCTACTGGAATCAAACTTGGTGAACTAGAATGCAAATGACTGTCATAAATGCAAATGACTGTCATAAATGCAAATGACTGTCATAAATGCAAATGACTGTCATGCGATTGATGTCACTTTACATGTTGCTCCCTGCACATCCCGAAATCTACTATTTATTCATTTATTTATTTATTTAACAATACATGCCCTCCACGTGCAGTGGCTATTACGGACAGTCTGGGTCACAGATATTTACAAAGAAAGGATAGATTTGTGGTCAGTAGTGGGAGCAGATGCGCAACAACATTCGTACACCAACATAATACAATACCCATATCACTCTCTGCACTACAAACACCGTGCTTGCAATACTAGCTATAAACGAGTGGTTTGTAGAAGTGATAGGAAAGCGATTTGCCACCCCTGGCGCCGCGCCTGCCCCGGCGTGTGTTCTTGGTGGGCGTTGTCACGGCGACGGCGACGCTCCCCTCGTCTGGTTTTCTCACTTGGGAAGGGTGTCGACTGGCGGGGGCGTCCAAGGTCGAGGCTTTGATGGCGTCACAGTGATGCGGGCGCTCGACGTCGCGGACCTGTTCGGCTGCGTGCACGTTGATTATGGGGGGACGTGATGGTATTTGGCCAAGGCGATGGTTAGCAGATCCGTATGTATGGTAGAGCTCAAGATGGAAACCTGGTAGACCTGAAGCTAGACGATAGGAGGTAGACGATCACTGTCGTTGAAGACACAGGAATTCCGAGCGGCACCAGTCGTCAGTGAGATAATTTCCTTCTCAGCCGCAGTGCAGGAAAGAAGACGGGCAGTAGCTGATGCTTGATGGAAGGGAAGTCACTATGGAGAAAGACGCTGTCGCTTCTGCACTCACTCAGTTTTTCCGGCGTCCATTCACTGCTCTGTAAAATAGTAGAGTAATAACCAGCAGAAAAGTCCACTGAGTCCAGTCACTTCGCACACGTGTAGCGTATAAGTACGCCGGTTTTGTTCAATGGTTCACTTTTTCTTCCTTTTTTTTCCTCGTGCACTGTTCACTTGTTCTGTTCACTTCTCACTCACACCTTGCAGTTTCACACACCTTGCATACAGAGGCAACAAAGAGGGAAAGGGAAAAGGTTGGGCGAGCGGCCGAGACGCGTCTGCTCGCGGCGCCGCGCTCAAGCCAACTGTTTGTTATTGTGTGCCGAAGCGTTTCCATACTTTATTCATGTATTTCACTCCTTCCTTTGCGAGGTCGATTGTGCCGAGCCGCCCAACGGAGCAGTCGGGATGGGAGGCCGGTTCCGGTAACTTGAGTAGGCAATGACCTAATAAAGTGCTCCTATATAGGTGACATGAGGTCAAATGGCAGATCTGACATTTGTATTGCATCATTAGTAATGTTCAAAGCATCATTAATGCCAATTTTCGAGCATTTAAACATAATTACAGCGATCCATAACAATGACAAGCCAAGCCACGCAAAACAGGAAAATTTGGCTATTTTGACCTCATTTGACCTTGAGAATATTGACCTGAGGTCATGAACTTTGCACACAATCGATTTCACTATGGTGCCCATCCACCCTGCGAATTTCGTTGCTTTAGCCTTCATAGGAGCTGAGATCTTAGGGGGGGCGGAATCCGCCCCCCTCCAGTGCGCGTTATTTTCAGAGGCCCTCCAGGGCGCGTGTTAACAGGATATCATACTGAATCGAACATTCCAATGGTACACAGTTTGTGGAGCTATTATCTCACAGGATCGAAAGGCTTGGCATAGTTTCGTGGAGCTTGGGACTATAATTGCGTTGCTAAGATAAGATACTGTTCACCCTGCCTATGAAGGTAACTTTTGGCACCACATTTGGCTGTTTTTCTCTTATTGAGGGGGAGGGGGCATGATGGATAACCTGCTGCTCTCGGGGCAGTGCTTATTTATGATTTGGGACGGGGCTCATCAATTTCTGCCGATTGCGTAGCGCCCGTACCGGTTGCCTTCAGAACGCGTGTGCATGGGTGAATTATAAACTACATGTATCTGCTGGACTGAACTATGCCGATATCTTTGATTTGCGAGTCGTCACCTCCCACATGACAATACGAGGTTGCTTTGCGGTAACTCTTGCTCTGACGGCACATGCGGTAGAGCCGACGCGCGGAACATTGTTATGTGCCTGCGCAGAGACGCCCGGCAACTGTCAGCTCCCCAGTACTACCCGTGACCTCGCTCAGGTCATTGCGCATGCGCACGGGCCAGGAGAAACCCCTACCAAACCACACCCGGCCACGTCATCCGTTACTGTGTACGTGTCTTGGTATAACGTGAACATGGTATTGTAATCTCTCCAGAACAATCCTTAGTTAGTTATTTGGGTTTTAGGGCGCATCAACTGCAGTGGTTATACAGCGCCCATTCCAGAACAATCCTGATGTTGGCATAATCTTCTTTCATTTTTACAGAATGCCCGATGGGATCTAACCATATATATTTCAGTTGTGAAGTAAAACACATTTCAAGCTCCTTTTGGAACCGTCAATAAAAGTCTCCACTCATTTGAATCATATGCAGGTAGTTCCATAATGAGAAGCCCTTCAATAGCATTACAATAAACAAGCTGACCGTCTGAATGGAAGTACTTCCGCAGCTCTGCTTCGCTGTTACGATAAAAGGAGACACTAGTGTCAGGTTTGGGGAATTAAATCGGAATGTGGCGAAATGCTAGTTCTTCACCACATCCTGGACACAGTGGCTTATTCTCCCCATTGAGTAAGTAAACATTGTGGCGGATTGGGAATGCTCTGCGCATTGGAGTTCAGGGGCGCATCGACAGCGTCGTCTGGCACCATCGTGTCTGTTCATTGCCTGTGATACCTACGTGGCCAGGAGTCTAGCAGAGGTGGACAACTTTCCCTACCTGATACAAAGTGAGGCCACGGAATATATCACGTACTAAGGGGGTTGTGGGATTATGGCTACGAAGTGTCAAAAGGCTGCTCAACGAGGCTGATAAAATAACACGCTCTCTGCATACCTGACCTCTATGAAGCCAAGCGCTTCATACATTGTCACCAGCTCGGATGTGCACACGGATGCAAGCTTCGGCAGCGTGAACGATCGGGTGGCCGAATCGATTATAAAAGCGCTTCCAGTCCCTCGTCCTTTTTTGACCGACGCACCCTTGGAAGTCTTGCATAAAATCATATACTCCAGAGCCTGTGCTCGAAATTCCTCAGGAAGAATATCCCCTTTATGGAATGTCAGTCAAGACGGGTATAAATGAGCGCAACCGTTCTATTTGTTTTACAAGGTATAACGTGAGAAAACCGCATGGCAAGCTCGATGCTGCGAGAAACAGCACAATTTAATGTCCATATTTCACGATGCATGATAGCGAGCATCACCACACTAAGGAACAAAATAGGTACAATTAGAAATGGAACATTAATGCTTCGACACACGGCACGAACATGTCGCCTGACTTGACAAGCCAGCATCTCACTGTCAGCCGGCATCACCCATCCGAAGACCAGAGCTATGTGGTAGCATTCACCCAGCAGTCAGACGTTGTTCTATGACGACATTGCATTCCTACCACGTGTGACATCTGCAATATCGATATCACACCTACAGGAGGCAGTACCCGTCCGCAGTTATCGATGCACGTGACGGCCTGAGGGAGCGTTTTGTTTAATGCCCCGCTGGCCTTGCCAGCCGGCGGCACTGCGCGTCGGGAATGCTGACGGCGCATCTAGACTGGCGTCGTTTTAGACCACCGGGCCGATACTTTGCAATCCCAATCCTGCAGAGACCCGTCGCGACATACAGGGGGGGGATTGGGTCTAACTGTAGCTAACTGGACTTGCCAAATGAATGACTGCATACAGGGGGTTAATTACTGAAACTGAAGTGCCCCACAACCCAGCTTTGCTACATTCTGAATCCACTGACAGGAACAACCGCTACTAGCTAAACAAACTGAAATCCTCAATTCAATCATATCTTGAGTTCTGAAGAGTCTACCGACACGACTGTGCAACCACATATTTTCAGCATTTCATGCCAGGAAGCCAGTTCTGAATCCAACACTATTCAGTGTACAACACTCTGAAGTAATGCAACACAACATGAACCAACAGCACTGACCATCAGTGACTCAACTTTCAATCAGGTAAGACATGGTCATTACTAGGATCCAGACTGCAAAGTATGGTTCTATTAATCATATGTTGTCAATATGGGGTGGGCAGCCAATACGGTGCAGCTGTGGTGTGGGGATGGATACCTGGTGTGGGCAGGCTGATAATCCACTGATACTACAACACAACTTCAAAAATCACAAGAACAAAATCACAACAATTGGAGAAAACATGACAGAAAGATGTCATTCAACATGAAAGATGTGCTAATATAGAAACGTTGCATGCCTTAAGCCTCTTAATTTTCTTACTCAACATTTTTTTTTGCATTTTGTGCATGCATTCCATCTGCCGATTGTTGCCCTCCATGTGCATTTTGAACCCCCAACACAGGTCCATAAGATGAGTGCCTTAACTAACTGAGCCAACCATACACACAGGGATGATGGGAATGTGTGATTGTAGAGCTTGTCAACCGGAGGGAACTCAGACATACACATATCATAATTTTATAGCTCCAATTATATACCTTTGCATATCTGACAAAATGGGAGATTACCCAAATGGGATATTCAACCGATCAACAACTTCTTTGAGGGTGCAGTATTGGTGAACAGAGGTGTGAGCCAAGCTGCATAGTGTGGCAAATGACTCAACAGTCACACCAGCCACAGACACAAATCCACAGAAAAACACTGGGAGAAAACAAATATGCACCAGGGAGATCAATTATGCCTGGAAATGTGCAAAAAAAAAACACGAGGAAAGCAAATCAAGATGCTTGAGGCAAGGACCTATTTTAGATCAACATATATTACACTTCAAATCGATATAAAGTGCACATACAGCACGATTAAAGCACAAACAACCTCCCACATTTTCAATCTCTTATTTCAAACTACATAAGATACTGAACTGATTTTGGCAGGAGGGTTTTTTTTTGTACTGTAAACAAATTTGGCAGCTATAAATTGTACAAGCAGTTCTCATACCTTAATTTTTCAGAACACCACATGTTTAAGCATGATTCTAGCATTTAAAGGACATGATTGATTAAATTGACATTTAAAGATTAAATCATTTAAATTAAATTAAATCATTTAAAGACATGATTAAAGGAAAATTTGTATCTGCATCAGAACATATGTTCATAGCCTCAAACGGCTCAAAACATCTCGGAATCAAAAAGACTAAGCCTTCAAATCCTCTAAATTTAGAGATATTCTGTATATGGGAAAATCCAAACTTTTAATGTTCAAAACTTCCAAGTGTTCACATTAGATCTAGATCAAAGTATTGAAAGACCCAAAAACATGAGCAATCAAAAGTTCTAGTTCAAAACTTGGAAGATATCAAAACATTGAAACCATGCAAACAGGAAGGATTCTTTCAATCTAATATGAAATGAGTTCAGAA
This sequence comes from Imbricaverruca yamaguchii, assembly GCA_034440575.1. NCBI lineage: Eukaryota > Metazoa > Arthropoda > Thecostraca > Neoverrucidae > Imbricaverruca > Imbricaverruca yamaguchii. Next base: position 16,975 of record JAOTOL010001047.1, on the reverse strand, counting down.
CCTCCAGCGATCAAAGCCTCTAACCTGTTCAATGCAACCAATGAAAAACTTGTTCCCTTGAAGAACTGCAAGATTGCTCTAAAAGGTGTAGCACGATATACGTATATATATTTTTGTACCGAGGGTCGTCTAAATCCTGTCTAGTTCAGTAGGCAGCATTTCAGTGAAAATTTACCATTGTTTGATATATCTGGTAGAGTAACTGTACAGATGGGATAGGTGGGCCTGGCACCCACTTAATGCTAAATGTTAATGCCTTTCCACCCTGAATGCAAAATATTGGGAATAATTTGCTGCATCAAGCACACATCAACCTCAACAAACAATTCACATCTACAAATGTGGGTTGAGATAGACACGACTCAACTTGGCCCAGATAGGTATGTAGGTACCCACCAATGAGTGCAGGATATTGAGGCTATGGATACCTATGATGGAATCAAAAGCCAAGCAAGCATTTCTTTCCTTCCCAAGTTTTTGTATACCAACTTCACACACTTGAATAACCTCTCCACATGCAGTTAAACTTGAATAACCTTCACCTTCCTGATGATGGCACAGAGCGTTTCATGCACATTCACTGATTTTACCATAGTTCTTGTTCTTGATGATCTGAACTCAGTACTTCTCAAAGTTTCCAGGTTTTGAATGCTTAGAGGTCCTGAACATTCTGGTGCTTTATAAGTTCTAACAGGTGCTTTGAGGCTTTGAACTCTAAGAATTTTGATACAGTACTTTTTTCGAACCATTAAGTTAAATGAACAATTGGTTAATTTGGATGTTCAAAAAAAGAAAGAAAAAGTAACATATCATACAGAAGTGAGGAAGTCATCAGGAAGCTTTCCTGTGCATATGTCAGGCTGCATTTGGAATACTGCATCCAAGCTTGGTCTCCTAGCTATGAAAAAGATTGTTGGCTTTCAGAGAGAGTACAAAAGAGGGCTACAAAAATGGTTAATGGTATAAGCAACCTGGCATATGAGGAAAGATTGAAGAAGTTTAATATGTTTTCATTTACATATAGAAGGCTGAGAGGAGATCTCATCGAGGTCTTTAAATTTGTCCTTGGTCTGGAGATGGGATATCTTTGGAAAATGTTTGAATTGAACAGAAATGATGCAATTAGAGGTCATAAATTCAAAATTAAACTTAACCAAAGCAGAACAAGGTTAAGGCAGATTTTCTTCACCAACAGGGTAATAGCACATTGGAACCAGCTGCCAGAAAACATTGTCAGTATCAGCACATTGAACATTAAAAAAAAAACAGTATATACAATCATTATAAGAGTAGAGGGCTTCCTTTTCAGTACTACAGGGAGGGCTGATTGACAGATTTGGTGCACAACTGGTTCAGTGTACAGAGCAGTGTTGGATTTTCACTTCTTGGTCTTGGATTCGGAGTGTATAATTTTTTGGCTTGCCAAAGTATGGAGTGTATAATCTTGAGAAGCACTATGTTATGGGGTGTATAATTTCCCAGTTTGCCAAATTATGGGGTGTATATTGAAGCACCAAGTAACAGAGGATACACATTTTATAAATAACAAAGTGTATACATTTTGAAAAATGCAGTGATGTTTTCTGGAATGAAGAATAGAAACCCGGGGACCTCGTTACCTTAGATGGTGGAGCGTGGGACTCGAATCTCGCGGCCGGCGGCATTTGCAGAGTCCACCCACGACCAATCGGTGTGATAGGCTGGCGACGCTATACAACCTTGCGGTTGAATGCGTCGTAAAATAACCCGATAATTCTTCTTCAAGAAAAAAACGCCTTCAAGTCATTTGTTAGGTTCCTATCCTAGCGTCTCACAGACAATCAGATGGGGTCCACCATACATTGTCGTCTGAAGTCACCCACGTTACGTGGATGACTTATAAGGCAATTTCCTAAGCAACGGCAGAGAAAATGAGCACAGAAATATACTTAATCGATGTCAACCAAGTTTATATGCCACTCCTGACATACCAACACCACACAACTAATACAAATTCACAGCATACCTCGAAAGCAGGACGTTCGTGCACCGACCGGGTCTAAAATGGGAGGGTCTCAAATGTTACTTCGGGATATGGATTTCGGAATATATAATGGTTTAAGGAAAGTTATACTAAAACAATCCGTCCAAAATCTTTTACTCTCTCGACCATGAAGTTTTCTTCTTTCAAATGAGAAAGCTGAAAACAAAAATTAAAGTCAATTCTTATTAATATTAAATGTATTTCGATGCACTTTTTAGTTATGTCTGGAATGTTTAGTTGAAGCAAGGAATGATTAGGAAGGATGAAAGGCGACTAGACGGGCGGGAAAATTGCCGCTGTAAAACAGACTATCGTCGTGGACGAGCGGAAATTAGCATCTCATTTCGCACTATGATTGCTATGAAATACCAAAAAATGAAAATAAGTTAGAGAAAACTGCCAAGAGAATTACAGGGAGGTTTTTCTCAATTAATAATAATCAGGATTATGGGAAGAAATTAATCATTGGATCAGAATGAGGCTTATAAGTGTGTAGAAGATTAGGTCAACACACGTAACTCTGAATTTGTCCGGAGTGGGGAAACCTCGCGGTCGGAGTGGCATGAACAGAACTATTCCCGCTTGTTCATGAAACTATCAAACAATATAAGTCATGAAATCGAAAGAAGGTGAAATTTCTGGTTCTATGGATCTTCATTTTGAAGCAAAATGTTAGCAAGCTTTAGGAACGTTTTGGTACCATTCAGGCAATTTTCATGGGGAAAATCCTTTCCATATCTTTTATGTATATCGCTCCTGACTGCTTAATAATATAAATATGAACGGTTTTATCCATCCCATTTGATGCAGAACATATAATTCTTCAAGGAAGCAAGAAGAAATGCATTACCCATGGCTTTTCGTGGCAATGGTTTAAATAGCTCCGGCCGGAGTGGGAAATGGAGAGCGGTGAATTCATTGAATCCAAGAACGAACCTTCCTACGCGATCGGGCTGGTAAAGGTGAATTCCTATATTTGGTGAGCGGAGCGTAGTGATTTTTTGTATTCAACGAAGGATTTTCTTTAAAGCTCTTCGCTGCCATCCAGATGGAATTGACTGCGTGTTTCGCTCGAGGTATGAGAGTTGGTACCTGACTATATAGGTATCTACCTACTTACGTATATCAAATATCTTCGCGGTTATTCGAGTTATTGATTTTGATAAACCAAAGCTGGAAGGATGTTGTGTGACGGGATGTCTTCAGATAATACAAGCAGCAGTACATGATAATATGAATTGCTGCGATCTTTTGCCGACAACCGTAGTAATGAACAAAACTGATTGCTTTGCTTTTGTCTCCAAAATCCTGTTTCCACTTAGCACATTTTGAAGCGTGGATGTTTTTCTTTCGAAATGCGGGCTGGGCCTCTTCAGTGCACATTGACTGGAGATATAGATATGCATGCATTCAAACATTATTTGTGCATTCATGAAATGTTCAGGGAATTATTAGGTGCATCCTTTCCCCATTCTCCATTGAATACCATTATACCTTTAACATTTCTGATCTCTCAGACCTTCTGAATGGTCAAATTTGCAGTTTAAGGTGATATGATTTCTTGAAATTTATTTTTTTGTGCAATGATTATGAATGTGTTCATAATGTAGGTACTTACATGATGTGACCACACAATTCTTTGGCAAGTGCAGTTGGGTAGCAAAATGACAACAAAAGAAGTGGCTCAGGTTTGGTTGGAAAATATACCATGAAATGTAATGTTTAAATTGAAGAAAAAAACTGCAGCCTAACTGGATGCAAGAAAGCTTTTTTTAATGGAAATTCTGTAAGCAATGTTTTTCCTTTAGAAATTAAAAGTAAATCGCCTATTCTAACCAAACAGCCTATGCTAGCATGAGTGGTTTTTAATTCAAAAACTTTTCTTTTTTTATAATCCTGAATGATCCCCAAAGGAATTTGATAAATGGCTAACTTACAAAAACACTTATCTAGCATAACTTAGCCAAACCTAATACCTTTGTATGCTTCATGGAGGTAAAAGGTGTGTAAAACGTGTGTGGAAGAGTAATAGTGCCCATGGAAATGTTTATGCTGTGGCAAAACATGGCTCATATCTATCAGTATTTTGGGGATTTCAGGGAAGTGCTACACTTTGTGGCTAACCAGTTGTGTGGATGCCACTCTAGCTCTTGGTGTTCATCCATACATTTTTTCTGGACACATCTGGACTCTGTTCTGAGGTTTGTCCACAAATGGAGAACATGTACATGAATGCATTGGTGGCTGTTTATTAATTCACCTGCACTTCACCAGAAATCACACATGCACAAATGGAATGTTATGGAATGACATGGAAGATGGAATGTTATGAAATATGGAATGTTCAGTGGCATTAAGATCATATTCAGACTGCAGTGATCCATATTTTGCCATCTGTTGACATCTGTTGTGCTTGTGCATGCTAGCAAGCTGATATTCTTCCAAGTGGCTGGCATCCAATTTTCAGCTTCACTCCTGCCTCCTCTTGGAATGTGCCTACAGATGACCTGAGATAACAAGTGTGTATTATCCTCAATTATACTGGAAACTTTATGTGGTAGGGGACCCAGTATGACTGAATCTTCCTCTCCACCCAAGTTATCACTATTGCAGGGTTAAAATATTGGTTTTTCGTTAGGTGTGAGATGTCGAAACGGGCACCGAAGGATGTCGAGATTTGCCATGGAATTAGTGTCAATTAAAGTGCTTTTGATGTTTTTCCGACTCAAGTTTGAGCCAATGGTGCATGTACTTATGATTGTACGTTTTTCATTTGCTTTGAGATTTATAATTTAGGAAGGGCTGTATTCAGGACAGGGAGAAAATTACCTATGCTATAATTTGATACCGTACGCCATATCACATAGTTAATCCTTTTACCCAAAATTACGTTGCGATATGTCACTATTCCTTATTAGGATCATTGACATGATACGTATAGGCGAGATACTGCTAGAAAGGAGACACGAAGACTTCATAAGCACGCATCATGGAGCAAGATGTCGATACTTCTTGGAGAGGGATGTCGATTGAGTGTCCGTAAAGTGGCATTTTCCACCCTATTTGACGATTAATTTATCACTGCACTATTGTATAATGACATCTAGCTGTCTTGCTAGTTAAGCATGTCTTCATCCAGCAATGCAAGGAGTGTATTTTTTTGCTGAGTGTATAATTCTTTGGATGGAAACAGTTCCAAAAAGGGCCACTTTTCCAACAGTGGTACAGAGTGCAACCAAGAACCTTGTGGCTCATAGTTGCACTAACCTTTTATGTCTTCATGTCTTTATGTTCAGAGATTTCCCAGTTTTAGAGGTTTTATTAGCTGCTTTGATGTATAAGTTTTGAACATTCAAACATAAGGAAGTTTCTGTTGATTAGTGGTTTTAAACCATTAGATAAATCTAAATTTAGCAGATTTTAGAAGTTTTGAACAGCTTGATGTTCTGAATCCTTACAAGTTCTAATACATCTCCAAAAATTAAAGACTCCATGCAGTTGATTCAACACTTCTATACATCAGAAATTCATCATTTCCTCCTTTTTGCCTCAGATATTGACCACAACCACCTTTTGACACCAAAATAGGAACACAATGGCTGTGGATGGGACTCAAAGCTGCCATTTAAGACTATATTGCATGACAGAATGTTCACTTATATTAGTTCAGATTAGATGAAATATTATTATGATAGTTTGTAACTATAATTGTAGCTATCATAATTAACTAATATATATGTAACCTAACATAGTCAAATTTAATATGATCTAAGCTTACATAATATCATTGTATTTCTTGAAATTATCAAGCAAAAGTTGTCAATTTTGCCAATAAAATAATTAAATAGTAATTTGCTGCCCAATCTAATCAAATCTAAAGTTAACCAATATAAACTAATAATGTAATGTAAAAAAGTAAGTTATATCCAGGCCCAACCAACTGTGTCTCTACTGGCCACATCAAATTTCTGGCTGTGCGAGTGTTGACTAATAAATGTCCATGACATATGTGGCAAAAAGGCAGATGCTGATCATTTTCAACACAAAGAAATTCATCAACTGCATGGAGTGCTGAATTTGCCTTTAATGACATCAGAGAAGGTGGATAAAGTGAAGGTGGATAAAATATGTAATCCACCAGGTGAAGGTGGATAAATTATGGCACAGAGAATGGATGACAGTGCAGAGATGTTCCCCATCATGAACCAAAAAGTAAGCATGAGTGGTAAAAATAAGTGGTTGCACCTTCAAAATCATGTTCATAAACATGGCATTCATTTTTATTCAATCAAAGTGCTAAAGCACAAATTGTTATTTTTGAAGTTGTGTGAAGCGGCCCCTGTCAATGTTCATTGGCAGCCGGGGACGTTATCTGGGCGCTGATTTGGGCTCAGCAGATTGTCACGACAGCAAGAAATGATACTTTTCCGCGTACGTTCCTGACTAACAAGTATACGTCAGTGGTGTCAATTATACGTCATCTGAATGCTTGTTTCATGTTATTTCGATAATCATGGGAGACTTTCACATGAATATGTTAGTTATTGTGTAAAATGGTGTTATTTAGACCCATGTCATATCCATCGACACTATTTAACTTAAGCGGGCCGAGCGGCTCGGTGTTGGTAGCGCAGTTGGTAGCGCGTCGGTTTGCCGACTCGGAGGTAGCTGGTTCGAGCCTGGAGGCAGGCAGTTTATTGTGCGCGTCGTGGGAAGTCCTTCTAATAAGCGACAGTGAATTAAGACACTGTTCACATGGGACGACCTTTTTCATCAAGAGAGGGGAAATATTCTGCAATATTCAATATTCAGATATTCTGCAAGGCTGGGGTTCTGTCACCTTCAATTTATGGTTGGGCACTTCTTCTAATCAGCCAGGCATAGGAAATACCGAACACGTCACCGCTTATGGCAGTGTCCAGGCCCACAGTCCCTTCCTGACACTGGCGGCGGACCATCAGGGATGGGACAGGAGACAGGATCCCCTGAATTTAATCATTTGTGGCACTACGGCAGTGCATTGCATATATTGAGCTAAAAACTAACGGTTGCCCTTTTCCCTCCCACCAGTACACGCCGACCAACATTAGTCCCTGCTCCTCGAGGTGTGCATATAATAACAGTACATGATTATCAAGGTGACAAAGCCAACAATTGTACATACTGCCCAACAATCAAATGACTGGACCCGAGCTGGAGTCATAGCGATGCCAGTTCCAAGCTCGGCTCCACGCCTTTTACGATACACGGCGAACACACGCCACCACAGACTGCGACAAGCATTGCTTTGACAGGAGCAGACGTTTCCTAAAATATTTCGGTGACAATCCTGAACTTTCTGGAGTGCCGGCGCAAAATAAAAAAATCACGCTTTTCGTACCATGAATGCTCGATTTAGATTCGGCAACAACTTTGTGGACAGATTAAGCGCTAAGACAGATTTTGATGCCCGCACGAGGATTTCGGTTCAATTATCATGCATTGTCAAAGGCTTAACGCGGAACTTGGCAAGATTGGGGAAGCATCCCCGTTCATTCCCCACTGTGGCTTTGCCCATGTTCGCACACCATTATTCGGCATTTTCAGTCGAAATGAATTGGCTGCGTCGCTTACGCCATGTGAATCAAACTTCTGTCATGCATGCAATATTGCAGGGGTAACAGCAATTTATATGCCACACCAGCTCGGAAGCAACTTTAATAACAACTTAATTTGTGGCTGGGATGGAAAATTACCACGTAATCCCATACATCTTTTGAATGAAATGTGTTCTATTTCTAACTGAAGAAAATATTTTCCTTTTAAAATATGATTTCTTTATTCGCGTCGTGCAACCTGAAATGCCACCCCGGTAGCTCAGTTGGTTAGAGCGCTGGTATGTGCTGGTCTCCCCTGTTCTGGCAACACAGGGTTCGAGTCGCTTCTCGCGCTCGCGTTTAGCCCCCGGCCGGGAGTGTGAGTTGGCAACTGGCCCGATAAGGCCGGGGACGAGCTACCGGGCGGCCGTGTCGGTGTATTGACGGCACGTTAAACTTTCGATCAAAATTCTGCCGTTAAAAAGGAATTGGTGGATCGGGTGGTGGGGCGAGGGTTCACGCAACAAGCTCTGCTTAGCAATAGAACTCTGGTTCCTAAAGCCACCCCAGCAACAACTGGGACCAAATTTTAAATAAAAAATGACGCATTTTGCAGTACAGCACGACATAAATACGGCAACAAAAGTTGTTTATCAATCAGACTTTAATACGAGGAGCATGCATCTGGAGAAGACGAGACTGCCAAGATTGAGGAAGGCCCTCACTCCCACTGCCGATTGTTTCTCGGTTGTGTACTCTGTGATGGAAGTGAATGTGCATTCTGGGCGCATGGACTGCTTTCGTCATTTTGCGCACATGAATATATATATATATATATATATATATATATATATATATATATATATATATATATATATATATATATTTTTCCGGCGCCCAACAGAATGCGTATTAAAACGATATATTGAGGAAGCCCAACGCAAGACATATATTGGGAGAAGCAAACACATGAAGCAGAAAAAGAACCTTGGGTTCCTTTACGACGCAATTAACTGCTAGGCCATATAGCGTCGCCAACTTCTGAAACCGATTGGTCGCGGGTGGACTCGGTAATTCCGCTGGTTGCGGGACTCGAACCCATAATCTTGCGGTCAAGAGCCCAACACCCTACGGACTAAGCTACCGCGGCTCTACCAAACGCGTGACATAAGAGGTTATCGGTAGCAGGTGCAGATAAGCCACGGTACTTAATGAGATTGCATTGCGGCAATACATTACAATACCTAACATTACAGTACGTACATATCTGGCACCTTATAAAATCGGACGAACTGGCAAGAATAGATGGAACATCCTCATCGTGACATCTGTGGCTGAGAACAACTCGACATGCATACATACACAGACTACTCACGAGCACCGTATTGGGACGATGAGTACGTGTAAACCTACAGTCTACGCTCTACCGACTTCACAAACACAGGCACATATCAGTTGTTGAACTTGACATACACTCGGTGCGACTGCAACCCGTACATTTAGTCTCGTGTAATATTTGTGTAGAAAGTCCTGATATACTGCTATATGATCAACGGCAAATTATGCACCTATACGTCCAAACAATGACAGATTCAAACACTGATCTGAATGTGAAGTATCGCCCAAGTGCGGCCCATACTTCGCAGTCACTGAGCAAACTGCTCGGCTTTCCGCTGCTGCCGCTTTGCGAGCTTGGCGACGTTCACCTTGTTCACCAGCCTGAGATGAATAAATGTCCGGATTCTCGCAAAGCACTTAATTGCATTTTATCTATGGAATTAAATCTGGATTCCAACACCTCGCGGAAACTTTCAATGACCTTTGGATGTCTGCTGAGATTGTTGGGTTCTTGGGCATGGTGAACACGAAACGCTGCATCCATCTCTCTGAATGTGTGGAAGAATTCCTCGGTGGGAACCGTCAGGCCGCTAAGGCTTAGGAGGCGAGTCCAGAACGCTTCTCGTGGTTCATCTTCGGGATACGCAAATGGGTGCCCAGCGATCGGTCTGCTGGTTTCTATCTTGCCATGGACCAGGCCACACATCATTACCCCCACCGCCACGCTTAGCGTTTAACATTCCTTCAATTCACATCATTATCTGATATGATTTGAAGGAAGGTGATATTCATTTCTATGGGAAATGAAATATCAGCAAATCGGCAGTTGAAGTTCATGTGCTGATATCTAGAAAGAAGTAATTTCACTAAACAATAGTATAAATTCATTCAACTAAGATTTTTCAAATACTAGGAAGAACACTAATGTTGACAAAGACAGTACATGCTATCCCCACGCCATAAGAGGTTATGGTAAATGTGGGGAGAATATGGAATAATATGGAAAATATGGAAAGTGTGGGGAAATGGGGTTTTTGGTGGCTAAGAAAGATCACTGATGTCAAATTACAAAAATATCCTAACTGAATCTAACCTAAACAACTGATGATGAACCTCCTAAAACATGCTCATGTTCGGTCATCTAAAACCTACTGATATTGTATGCTGGATGTTGAACGTTATTCACGAAGGAAATGGTAGATCCATTGTACCTTAATTACACACTCGCATCAGTTGTGCACCGTATATTAATTAACCTCGTGACATGGAAACTCAGTTAATGGACGCATACATTTTGTATCCTAGGCTGAATCTGTTATCATTACTCCATGTAGAAAGGGCTGGCCATTATTCTGCTGGAATATCACGATACAAATGTTAGAAATAGCCACATGCAAATATATGTATTCATTTTTTGGGTATAATTAAACCTGGTTTTGGCTTTCCGTGCATGATTGCCTATCCTGTCTTCTTCTGATCTTTCACTACTCCTAAGTAGCCTTGTTCTTCATTCAGCACTGTTTATGGAAAACTATTTTCAGTATACTGGGAAGAAGTTGCTAGTAAGCTTCAAGAAGTTCAGTCCATACATCTGTCTAAAAAATTGTCTTCATTCGGGCTTCTTATACATTTTTGGGGGGGAATTTGGAGTATAGAATAGAAACAACAGTGTTTTTCCTGAAAAAGAGGTAGGTTAGGTTTGGACTGGGGAAGGATTGTGGTGATAACTCAATCAGCATTGTTGCATATGTGATATCAAAGATATTCAATGGATGTCATTGGTTTGGATGCACTGTTTATACATTTAACATCATCCTTCATTACCAATTACCCCACTCAAAGCAACACATTTCGAATTACTTCACTTACGAACTGAAAAGCATGCATTTGAGCTGGAATGCAATGGTCATATCATCTTAATGACATTCAAAATCATGCATTTACCACTTTTTCTTGAAATGCCACCTCAACTAAAATGCAAATCTTCTTCTCCAGGTACAATTGTAAAAACCTCACACAGCTCCAGCCTTGCCTCTTTTCAGAAGAGAACATAAATTAGCTTCCAATAAGAAAAATATAATTCATGAACAATTCGATTTGAAAATTGAGAAAGCTAAAGAAATGCCTAACTTATCCCAACCTCATTTTAGCTTTGCCTAGGTAAAAATGTGCAAAACGTCACTTGTAAACACTCAAAACTGCAAAAAAGAACCCTTAAATCACATCTCACACAGTACAGGTGAGAGTGGTCACATTTTAACCTCATCAATCAACTTTGGATTGGAAAGGCATATCAATAATTCAAATATTAACTAGAAAGTACATATTTCCCTGAAATTTATCTTAAGGTCTCATATTTTTTGCAATTACACCAGTATTTTTAGTTGCTACTAATAATTGGTACCACAACAACTACAGTGAAGTAATCCTGCACAACCACTTTTATGTTCAGAATATGGCACAACACTACAAAACAATGGTATGTTTTAAAGTAGCTCTATGTGAGTGGTTGGATGACTTTGATAGAGAGAACCATCTGAATATGGATACCATCTTCATGTTTCGAAATTTAGTAAACAGTATAATTACTGGTTTGGCCACACAAAAGCAGCAGTAGAGCAATTTGTTCCATGCATTAAGTGTTTGGAGACTCCCTCTTACTCTACTACCACTACTGCCCAGCCATGATACAATGGGCAAGCAATTACCAAAGTGTCCACAAGTTGGTGAATGGGACAGTATGGCATGATTACATATAGCACACAGAAACAATATGATAACTGACAGGGGACCAACGCACATGCTAACATTAATCGCCAGATTGCATCAATGGCATGCTGACCAAGTTGACATTGTGGGTATAAGGCCTTAATTCGCATAAATTGTCTGAGGTGTGTTCTCAATATCAACCACGCCATGGATAAATTAATTCTGGGTATGGTGCTTTCGGTTCAAACCCACCGGCACGCTAGCAGAATAAGATAGAATATTCAAGCTTCAATGAATGACTGATATGCTTTACAACCAACGGTGAAACTAATCGTGAGATAAGTTTCAGTCATTTCAGTCTGCCGCCAGGCGTTGAGGAGGAAGCACGTGTTTGGTGGAGCTACTACGTACGAGCTAAGTGTTGCGGAAAAGGACGGTGTACTGGGATAAATTGTGTATAGATATTTAGCGGTTGCTTCTGAGCGTATATTTCAACAGTTTTTATCAAATAAGTATTTTTGACCAGCAAATTAGGCTATATTAACCCAGGGAGGCTGCCCAGCGCCATTTTGTTAAGTTCTAAGGGTGTTGGCTGTGTCAATTTGGTGTTTAAGTTTAAGATAGATTTTAAGACTAAGATAGTAGGCATAGCATTACACTAGGTATATCTTCATATCCTAGTGTAACTGCAGGATTGTTGGGTGTTGTGGACGGGTACTACAGTGTTTGATTCAGTGGTGTATATTTGTGTGGTGTGAGCTCTGTAGTGTGTAATTCTAGAGTGTATAATTCTATAGTGTAGGCTTCTGTAGTGAATAAGTTTGTGTCAAATTGGTGTGTAAGTTTAAGATAGATTTTAGGACTAAAATAGTGGGCATAAATTACAGTAGGTATCTTCATATCTAGTGTAATTATATGGGATTATAGTGTATTGTAGATACTTATAGGCTATATTACTGTATTACTGTAGATATATTACAGTAGATACTTGTAGGCTTACAAGCTTACAGTAACTAGACTTAGTACTAAGAGTAGAAAGAAGAAAAAAAAACAACAAAAATGGAAGGAGACTGTGGGAATTGTAAGTGTGTGGGAATCATTGGGGACTTGAGTAAGAGGTTAGATATGTTAACGGGGGAGGTGGAGCGCTTGAAGTGTTTGGTGGCGGGACCCATCATGGGAGGTGCCAGCCAGGCAACTCGGGTGCCCGAGCGGAGGACTGATGGGAGTTCGGATGGCTTGGTCCGGGATGGTGGCAGTTGGAAGGTGGCAAGGCGCCATAGCACCCGACTGGCGCTAAGGAAGGTGGACATGGGCGTCCCAATTAAAAATAGGTTTGATGCACTGGAGGAGAGGGAAGGTAATGATGAGAGGGACGGAGGTGGGGATGACCAGATGGCTGAAGATAGAGATGGAGAGAGAGAGGTTTTAGTCATAGGGGATTCCAGGGTTAGGTACATGGATCGAACATTTTGTAACAAGAACCCCAGCAGACGGATGCGTGTTTGCTACCCGGGAGCGCAGGTGAAAGATGTTAGGGATAGGCTGGAGGGAGTAATGAGGGGAAGTGGAGAGGGTGCAACGGTAATTGTGCAGGTTGGAGTTAACGATGTAGGAAAAAATAATACAGAGGAAACAATGAAAGCCTATAGGGCTTTGATAGGTAGTTTAGCAGGAAGTAGGAAAAGAGGAGTGGTGACATCCATCCTCCCTATGGTCCATGCAAGCATGGAGTGGTATTCGAGGGCCATTGGGCTCAATACCAGGGTGGCCAACATTTGTAAGGAGCTTGGGGTGCAGTTCTTGGATTTGTGGGGGGAGTTTTGGGGGACGACGGAGATGTTTGCTTTAGATGGATTACATCTGAGCAAGAGAGGAGTGGAACTGCTCAGCAATAGGTATGAGGAGGCTTTCAACAGGAAACAGGGAAACTAGGCAGGACATGGGGGGATGTAGCTGATAAAGAGAGAAGCATAGCAAGCAATGGAAGGAATAATTTAGCATGTTTTATGTCAATGCCAGAAGTGTTAGGAACAAAATTGGGGAACTGCATGCATATATGTTGTCTGAACAGCTAGATTTGGTGTGCATAACAGAAGCATGGGTTAACGAAAGCATGTTTGGAGACAACTTGCAAGAATTTGAATTGACAGGCTACAACATGCATGCCTATCAAAGAGAGGCAAGGATAGGAGGTGGCATTCTCTTGTATGTTAGGCAAGTAATGAAATGTCATTCCATAGAGGATGGAGTACATAGTGCAGGAGTAGAATCTTTGTGGTTAGATATAATTCTGAAGAATGGAACAAAATGTAGGATTGGGGCATTCTATAGACCTCCAGACCAGAATGAAAACACTGACAGGCTGATGCAGGAAGAGATAAGTAGGAGAGTACAGGAGAGAACTATTTTGTTGGGGGATTTCAACATAGCAGGATTGGGAAACAAAACAATAGGTGTAAGCAAATCAGAAAGATGTTTCATGGCTTGTTTTGAGGACAATTTCTTCTTTCAAATGATACACGAGCCTACAAGGGAAAATAAAATATTAGATCTAGTGCTTACTAATGAGGAAAATTTTGTGCAAAATGTTAACGTAGGAGAGACCTTTGGTAATAGTGATCACAACATTATACGCTTCTCATTATATGTTGGAAGGGTAGCAACCAACAGAACATTCATTCCGAATTTTACAAAAGGGAATTACAGTGAGTTCAGGAGCTTCCTAAGTGAAATTAATTGGGAAGTCATATTGAATGGCTTAGATGCTTATGAAATGTGGACAATGATAAAAGATAAGCTATTTCAGGGTCAGGATAGGTTCATTCCCAGTAGGCAAATTAGATCAAACAGGGTTAAGCACCCTTCGTGGCTGACTAGGGAAGTTAAGCAATTACTGGACTCAAAGAAACAAGCATTCAAGAAACTAAAAGATACTAACTCTGGGTTAAACCTAGAATCATATAGAATAGCTAGAAATAAAGTTAGGAGGTGTGTTAGAGCATCTAAAAGACTTGCTGAAATCAACTTTGCTCGAGAATGTTCAGCAGGTAATGCTAAGAGATTCTTTAGCTTCTATAAATTTAAGGCTAAAAAGTGTAGTGTAGGACCACTGGAGGTAGATGGGGAAATAGTGGTTGATGATTGCGACATTGTGGAATCCCTAAGCAAGCAATTCTCATCAGTCTTCACTAAAGATAATTCTGGTACAATAGGAACATCTGTAGGCCATGCCATGGCAGGTGATATGCTGGAGGATCTTACAATAACTACAGAAGCCGTAGAGAAGCAGTTGCAGAATATAAAACCTAATAAAGCTTCCGGACCAGATGAAATATATGCTAGGATCTTAGTAGAGTGTGCTAAAGCTTTAGCAACTCCCCTAGGTATCATTTTCAGGCGATCTATGGAGTATTCAGAAGTACCTGAAGATTGGAGAAATGCAAGTGTAGTACCAATTTTCAAAAAGGGAAATAGGAAGAGTGTAGGAAACTACAGGCCAGTCAGTTTGACCTCATTAGTTTGCAAAGTACTAGAAAAGCTGGTTAAACAGAATGTTCAGATTCATCTTGATAGGCACAACCTTTTAAGGGATACTCAACATGGATTTCGATCTCAAAGGTCTTGTTTAACTAACCTATTGGAGTTCATTGAGTATGTTACCAAAGAAGTAGACAATGAAAGCAGGATGGATGTTGTGTACTTGGACTTTAGCAAAGCTTTTGATAAAGTTCCACATGGAAGGTTAATTCATCAATTACAACAACATGGGATTGTAGGAAAAGTTCTACATTGGATTGAAGCATGGTTGCAGGGAAGGAAACAAAGGGTAGTATTGAATGGATGTAAATCTGGTTGGAAAGATGTTCTGAGTGGAGTGCCACAGGGCTCTGTTCTAGGGCCCCTCCTCTTTATCATCTTTGTGAACAACATTGAAGTAGGGCTGAGGAATAGAGTGTTCAAATTTGCTGATGACATCAAGCTGGTAGGAGTGGCTAACAGCAGAGATCAATCTAGTAATATTCAACTAGATTTGGACGACCTAAAAGAGTGGGCTGATCAATGGCAGATGACTTTCAACTATGATAAGTGTAAAGTTATGCATATAGGGTCTGCAGGCGAGACATTCAGTTATAAAATGGGAGGGAGGGAACTGGATGTTATTGAAGAGGAAAGGGACTTAGGTGTGTTGGTCTCAAAAGACCTTAAAGCAGAAAAACAATGTATCTCAGCTAGAAATAGGGCACTCAGAATGCTGGGACTCATTAATAGAAGTGTGAAATATAAGAGCAGGGAAGTCATGAAAAAGCTGTACTTAGCATATGTGCGGCCCCACTTGGAGTACTCTGTACAAGCATGGAGCCCCTACCTAGAAAAGGATATAGATATGTTAGAAAGAGTCCAGCGCAAAGCCACTAGACTCGTCAGTGGATTAAGTAACTTAGAATATGGAGAAAGGCTTAATGCATTAGATATGTACTCACTCAAGTATAGGAGATTAAGGGAAGACATGATTGAAATGTACAAAATTGTTAGAGGGCTAGATCAGGTCAATTTGAATGATGCTCTGCAGTTTAGAGTATCCCATAGGGGTCATCAATTCAGGTTAGACAAAATGAGGTGCAGGACAGTTAAACGACAACAGGTCTTCAGTCAAAGGGTTGTTGACCAATGGAATAGGCTGCCTGCTGATGCAGTGGGGAGTCCCTCATTGAATGTCTTTAAAAGTAGGGTGGATAAATTTTTTAGACAGGAAAATGTTGTTTTTGAATTCTAACTTGTGATGCATGGGATATTGAGTATTTTCACTAGCTATATAGGGTATAACATTATGCTAGTATTATGTTGTACTATATGGGGTGTACCTAGCAGTGGATTTGGCAACTTCCTTTGCGATGTCATACTGATGAGATTGGCTGTGGTGGCACAGGTGGAGGGATTGCATGGGTTTGGAATTGATAGGTGTGAACATGTACTTTCTAATATCTTCTAGACAGGCTTGACCCAGATGGGCCCTTGTGGCCCTTATTAAGCCTTAACACTTTATGACTTTATGACTTTTATAAGCGCTATAATTGTGCTTAAATGAAAGCACCATATTTAGTAGATTTATCGGTATAGTCCAAAACTAAAATATAATTCGGCAGTATTCAGGAATAGAAAAGCGCTTCTGGTATATGACGTCACTTGGCGTAGGTTTTGTCTAGTATCAACTAACTATACTAGAACAGCCAACTTTGGAGTACCTGTTGTCTCTAGTTATCTTGGCCGGGGACGTCATCTGGGCGCTGATTTGGGTTCAGCAGATTACCACGACAGCAAGAAATGG